>JAPYYA010003190.1:0-13133 GCA_028533165.1 Leontopithecus rosalia | reverse complement strand
CAACCTCCGCCTCCTGGGTTCAGGCAATTCTCCTGCCTCAGCCTCCTGAGTAGCTGGGATTACAGGCACGCGCCACCATGCCCAGCTAATTTTTTGTATCTTTAGTAGAGACGGGGTTTCACCATGTTGACCAGGATGGTCTCGATCTCTTGACCTGGTGATCCACCCGCCTCGGCCTCCCAAAGTGCTGGGATTACAGGCTTGAGCCACCGCGCCCGGCCCAGATTCTTACAACACACCATAAGACACTTTGGTTAGAGATTAGAGAAACATAATCATTAATCCCATCAGACATCATCTTATGTGAAGGACAAGGCCAGGACTAGGGTTACTTTTTAAAGGAATATAGTGATTCAAGAAAGAGATGTGGGGTGCCATGAGCTCTATCCTATCATGTCTTCAAGGCTCCAGAGAGCTGCATTTCATCACAGAGTCAGGAATACAAGCTGAAATGAGCAAACGTGGCTTCTTACATTTGCCACTTTGTCTCACAGTTGGGTTTTGTGTCAGCGAGGTAAGAGTAGCCTATATCATAACTACATAGGGAGAGGAAGTTTTAATTAGGCCAAAGAGGTGCCACTGGGTCTCAAACAAAGTATGTCAAGCCTAAAAATGAATGCTAGGGCAGCAGCTATCTAAATTAAACTAATTTACTACAGAAGGTATTTCATACTTTCCACTGTAGACAGACAGAAACAGCCTGAAACAAGGGAGAAAATAGTAATTAATATTACAGTTTAAGGGGTTAGATGAATAAAATTTCATATTGGTCTGTGGAACGTGATGCTTTACTACAGTTTGTTCAGGGTTTAGTGTGGCCTTTTCCAGCAGGATTCTAGCCTTGATTTTGTATTTTTTTGTTTTCTAAAGATTCTTTAGGATAAACTTTATGTCCACATTAGAAATAATGTCATGGCGCCTCTGAGTTAACTGATTAGGTTTTTTCCCCTATCTTTCAAAACCTTGAAACGTTCTATTAATGCTTTAAAATAATAAGAAACAATAGCATCTAATATACTGTGAATATTTTGCAAGAGGCAGCCCAGAAGGTTCATGAGTTTACACATTACAATTTATCCAGAAACAGTGAAACTAGCTCTTTGATTTGCAGATCTCATGTTGCTGAGAACTATGAACCAAGTGTCTATACACAGTATTCAATTTCTATACATTTACAGTCAATTTATTTTCAAGCCTTTTTCTTATATTCTGCAGGTCCAGCTGAATCTCACAGAAGAAAATCATTACTGAATTTATCAGTATTTGGCCTGTAAATCTCCTGTTACTGTAATGAAAAATATAATCCTACTCTGAAGATGAAGTGCTTTAAGTATATTTTCCATATAGTAAACATATCAGGTTTTGTGACTAGATGTTATTAAGCTATATATACACACTGATAGTAAAACATATTTCCAAATAATTTCAGACTTAATATTTTTAAATGATTAAGAAGGGTGAAAAATTTTTTGTTGTTATTTTCTTATGAAATATAACTATATTTTGAACTTGACAAATAAAATAATTGCAGTGCTGATGCACACTGGACAAAAAAGTGAAATATGCCATTTACATCTAATTCTTTCCATAACCTCAATTAGGAGTTAAAAGAGCAATGTGGGTCCCTTAGTGTGACCTTAAAAGCCCAGGCATTTAAGGTTGTCTTAATTAATTTGGATAAGTAACTCACCATGATAGTTTCCAGAAGTCCTTATGTGATTTTGTGGCTTGAGCCTGGAGTAGGGCAATATCAGGAAAATTTGCCAAAGGTAACTTGTTGGTGGATATTTATGAATGCAAAGTTGCTCCTAGAAAATAAAAATAGGCATTGCTTTAGCAATAATTCATTTTCTCATTTGGAATCATGTTATGATTTGTAATAAGTAACATGGTATAACAGCTACAGCGAAAAGGGAGTTAACGCATGTAAAAAAGCATCAACATAAAGACCATTGTAGATATTTTACTCAACTATACATAAAAAACTACACTCCTTCTACGTCATTCAGACATCTAAACCGTAATGAACAATTCAACAATTATGGGCAAGTAATCGTTCCCTTAGGAGACAAAGAAAAATGTCCATAATGGAATGAATAATGAAAGTCTCAAAGCCAATATTCTTTGAGAATATCACTATTAGGAAACATCTAGATAAAATATGAGATAAAACATTTTAAGCGGCCTTTATAAGAACTCAATTCAAAATTGTGCTGTGTAACCAATACTTTTGCACAATCAGAAAGTTTTGACCACAGTCATTCAATAGAAAGAAGAAAAATTTGTAGGCTTGATGTGAGTTGTAAAAGCTGTACTACTGGCCGTATCATAAACCCAGTGCTGAAAGACATGTTTGAGTCTTAGGAGAAAGGGTCTGTGTAGGTAGAGCACCTTTAGTTATAAATTAACCTCAGCCATTAATAAAAGTATGCTGATGTGACTGGTTCCAGGAAAGAAGAACGAGAAGAAATTGTAGAATAATAGTGAATTGACTGTGGACAAATACAACTTCAACACAAACCTTGGGAATACCTGGTTAGGCTTTCTCTCTTGCTCGCTCTTTAATTATTTTCCTTATGTTATCTGGTTTGTAAGTATTCTTCAAACACTAGGAAGAGACTATTCAATTTATAAATTAATGAATCAAATAAATACAAACATAAGTAAAATTAAAATTAGGAATATTCTATAACAGAGTATACAAGCTAGTGCTCTATAGTCTCAAAATAATTTAAATCTGCAGCCTTTTCTTTTTCACATTTATCAATTAGTTGCCATTGTGATTTGTGGCCTCTTAATTCAACTAAAATTTTGCCTGAAGTTGAATCAAAATATTGGGGCTTATCATTTTTATATAAAAATTTTTTTTCTGAATTACCTCATTTTTATAGATGCTATAGACGTTGGTTAGTATGAAATGGTCTTTGCTATCAAATTCCAAAATTATACCTTTAGACTAATGTCACTCTTATGTCTGTATTCAACATAATGTACAATGTAATATACAAAGTATATTATACCCTTGTCACATCAGCTGCAATTCTGTAAACATATCTTCATTCCTCAGACTTGGGCATGCTATTTACTCAGAAATTCTCTGCCTGCTCAAGTTCCTTTTAGCTGAAATCTTCATCCTCAAGATTCTGTGAAAATACTACCTCTTCTCAGAATTATTCTGACAACTCAGGGTGAAATCTGAGTTCTCTGTGTTTCCAAGTAGATACATTTCCTCTCGGTACTAATAACTCAAATAGACGGCACTTGTGGGATTTACTGTTTTTTTTTTCTTTCTTCACTCAAGTATGAATTGTTTGAATGCAGAGACAATGTTTCATTTCCATAGCCTTGATGTCTATATTAGAGAGTCTGAAATTGTTTCAAAAGCTGAGACTAGTACTTCTAAAAGTTTTCTTCAAAACCTCAGTGATTAATCACCAGCCATGACACGTGCCCCAAATCCCCAAATCTCTGCTTTAGAAAACCTTCAACAGTCTCCTCTTATTTCTGCAGTTTTGGACTTTCTGTATCTTTGTTCTGCCTCTCTCAATGAAGAGTGAAAGGAAATGAGGGAGGATAAGTGAGATTTAAGTTAGGCTATTTTGTCTCTCCAGTAGCTACCCAATTTATGTAAAAAAATACACTTGGATGTACTCTTCCTGTATAACAACTTCCTTTCAATTGTCACTTTCAAAGACTGTTGAGAGGCATGAAGGCTTAAATGTAGTTTGATCCGGCCAGTAGGGGAGATTTTTCTCTCCCTGGGATGTTTTCTTGCAAAGACCTTTTATCTGAGCCAGTTGCCTCTTCTCATACATTGTATATTGTAGTGTCTCTTTGCACAGGAAGTAGAGCAGATTCATCATACTCATGCTACCTAATATGCAGCAGCACACATAAAAATTTAATTTTGCTACAGTATGTATACATTGTCCTACAGGGATACAGATGCTAGGCTCAGCAGGAGGGATGCTGTGAGATACAATAGAGCAGGAGTTCAACCTGCTATAAGGAAGGTGTTAGAAACTACCTTAATATGAATCAAGGCCAAAAGACATTAGGAATTTGTCTCATCAATATAAAAGAGAGTGGTGCCAGTTCAGTAAATAGATTTACTTCAAAACTGGCCCATAAGAAAAGACAACAAAACAAATAGTGGGATAATGGTGGATATCTTTAAACAGATTATGAGACATTTTGTATACTGCAGTATAGCTCCCACTGTCATCATCAGTAAGTAACAGCATTAACAGCTCTTAGTTCGTCAAGTACATCGTCAGAATATTCAGAGTGAGCCACAAATACTAATTTATGTCATCAAGACACAGCATTATAAAAATCTTTGTGTGTAAACTAATGCTCTATTTTTAGCTTGCATTTCTTTTGTTTACAAAGCCAAGTAATGGCTGAATTTACAGAATGTTTTGAGTGTTCAGGAAGCTTTCTCAAATACTATACATGGAAACGTATATTGGTACAATCTTTCTGGAAAGCAAACTGGTATTTTATAAAAATAATTATAAAATATTCATTCTTTTTTTACCAGATCATTTAAATTCTAAGAATTTACCATCAGGAAATAACTAGAATTATATTTGGATTTTAATGGATAATGATAATGCTCTTCCCAGATTTATGCATAATAAGAGAAAAGTATAGCTAATGTAAATGTTTAAAAGTAGAGAAATGTTTGAATAAATAACATCACAATTACATATGATGACTATCAGGCAAGTATATCATCTTTAAAGAATATTTAATAACAGAAGAAATGATAACAATTGAAAAAATATTTTACAGTGACATTTTAAAAATTAATATTTTCAATACGTACATACTTAGACATATAAGTAACCATTAGTGTGTATTTCCACGTAGTTGGTTAAGAGTTAGTTCAATTTTTTTTACATTTCCCATATTTTCCAAATTTCCATAATGGCCTCCAATACCGTCAGGACTAGTGAACATGCAGTGACCTTTAGAACACTTTTACTGCAAAATATCATGAACTAGGTATGATACTTGTAAGATTGACTTCAGGTAGCAAGTAACTGGAAGCATCAAAGACCATCAACTTCAGGGTAAATATTTAGAAAGGATAAACTCTGACTAATATTATTAAGCATTTATCTTTTAAAACTAAAAACAGGATAGTTTGGTTATGTCTTGTTTTTTAAATGTTTTTAACATGGTCATAAAAATTTCAACGTGTTAAAATGCCTTTTATTTTCTGCTAACCACAAATCTTAAACAGTATTCATTGTTTAATTACAGACTTTTCATGCATCTTTTTTTTCCGTGAGGCAAGCAGTTCAGTTCAGGATACAAATACTATTACATATGAATGGATCTTAGTCCTCCTATCAAGATCCCCAAATAAATGATTGATTCTGATTCCATTTTGTACCTAAACGTGCAGTTTATGCAACACAGATTCTAAGAGTGGCCCAGCATGATACCAGAAGAATTATGATTTATCATATTTTTATAGGGATAGCATATGGTGAATATTAAAGTTAGTTTGAGTTAGGAACATTGAGCTACAGAAGCGCTTTTCACAATGAGAGGGGACCTGAAAACAAACAGCTCAATGTGTGGCTGAGTCTAGGGGTTTTTATGGGTTCAGAATGGGGGAACTGCATGCTGATTGGTATGTCAGTATACAAAAAAGGCTAAAAAAAATGCACTACTCAAAGATGGTCACAACAGTTCAAAAAACCAATTAGGGAAGGTAGTTACCTGTACAATAGGTGAAGGGTGGGAATCAATCAGAGGAAAGTGCTCCAAATGGAAGAGAAGTTTTTAATCTGGTTGATAGATTTTTCCAAGATTTGCAACTTGGTTTTCAAACTTAACACTGTCTTTGGCTTGACGGTCAGGTTTCACCAAGGAACAGCCCGTCTGCCTAGAATTTGTCTGCCTCCTGCCACTATCATATCCACATACATTCATATACACCTAAAGACACACAGAGAACTAGAGAGAAAGATACAAAAAAACCAGAAAAGGATGTTCCTCTGTGTAGATAGATTTCCCATATTAAAAAAGGCTCCTCTTACTTACATATTGTATTCATGCATTCACTTATTCATTCATTGTTAGTTTATTATTAAGTTTACGGTATGTGATAATTTAGACTTTTGGAATATAATGATGAATAAAATTTTATTTCTATTATCAATACACAAGTTATAATTCTGAAAATCAATGTGTAAATTAAATGTAAAAAGCTGGTTGGTGTTTAAATTATTTAAATAAACAAAATAGGTCATATTTTAAGTATTATTTACTTATATAATATATCACATACACATGTATGTGCAAATAGTTCTAAAATTTGCCATAACTTCTTTTGTATTTTGTAAACTGACATTATCATATTTTTCTTAAATTTATCTGCAATAGGACTTCAGTATATATTGGTGGCTAAGTATAGAGATTAATTCTCACTTTAGTTTGTTAAATTTAATGTTAGAACTATTAGAAAGTGAACCTAAGGCAGAAATTCTCTCTGTAAACAATTAAATAGTTTACACCATTATATTCCTAGCAGTGTTAGTTATCAATTCATCACTTCTTGCCTTCAAATACAAGTGTGACTGCCTGTTCTGCAAAAGTAGGGGTAGGCCTCTAAATATGTATACATATATACACACACATATGTATTTGCCATCTGTCTTGGTATTAACCTTTGTCATAAAAGGATGATGTAGTGACACTGCTGGACCTTCTCTCCAGGTTCTAGTGTTACAAGTTCCCTTGGCACTGTAATATTGGGGTTCCGGGTGCCCTCAGCTCCCCTGAGAGGACATTTCTCCAGGTTCTTGGTCTCCTGCCCTCTCAAGAATTAGAGAGGGGACCACGGCGCAGTGCACAGTAAATGCCAGACTCAGAAGTGTTTGTAGAAAGTGATCGATTTAGAGAGAGACAGAAAAAAAAAAAACAGGAGAAGGAGAGAGAAAGAAACAGCTAACTCTCATACTAAGTGAGAGAATCCAGAAAGATGGAATCCAGGGGAGGAAAGCAGCTTCCACACTCAGTAGAAGGGAATAGAGAGAGATGGAGTTTAGGAGGGAAAGACAGGCTTCAACGAGGAAGCCAGCCTTCGACGAGAGAGTGTGGAAGGGGACCTGTCCAGAGGGAAAATCCAGGAGAGAGAAAGACAGCTTCCATGAAGGAAGTGTTTGTGGAAGGGGACCCAAACATGGAGTCCAAAGGGGTGTGGAAGAAGGGGACTTTTAACCTGGGAAGACCCCATACCTTCTCTAAGACCCCGGTCCAATAAAAGGAGTTCCTTAGAACTTCCGCTGGAGTGATTGACTTTTGACCCTTGCTGGCACCTGCATAAATTAGAACAGAAACTGTTAAATCTCCTGGATGGAGACACTTGGGAGGGGGCATGAGGCTGGGAAATTCTTGCCCTTTAAACTACTGCCCCTTGTGGACTCAGAAAGAGAACACATTCCCTCATTCCGCCCTCTGAACAGGAAAGCCCAACTTCTGTTGGAATTACAGACTTTGATCCTCTTTAACTACTTCCTGCTGAAATGGGGCATAGAAGGGGCCCTGAAGTTGAGGTTTCCTCCAGAGGGGAGCCTTTCAAGGGTACAGGTTGATCCTGAGGTCCAGGATAGAGCCCGTGAGCCAAGGACATCTGGGCTTCCAGCAACAGGATTATTTGTGAGCTTATGGTTCTATAAGAAACGAGTGTTACAAGGTGGTTAAAGATGAGGCCCAGAGGCCAACAAATATAGAATGGTTACAAATGAGCCTAAGAGAGATCAGAGCCAGGACAGTCAGTTGTTAAACAGGCCGCACAATACTTAAGTGGTTTACAAAATAGCAGCATTTTTCCTAGAAAAAGACAGGTTCCCTTCCCACTATGAGAAAGCTAATCGGAGTTTAAGAGATATTGAAGTTGAGGGTTATAGTCCTAATAATGCCAGGATAAAAGTTAGACTTATGAGTGGTTACTTCTCTGAAGATCTTCTTGAAAAAACAGATATAGATTATCTAATGGCTCGCAGGTGGATGAATAGTTGTCTCCCGGAACTTTAGGCTATGGAATGGAGGGTCTATGTCTTTCTTCAGGAGGTGTCTAAGGCTTCAGCCGAGTGTGATGAATCCATGAGTCAATTCCCACCACTTTAACTGCTGTTGGGGTAGACAGAATAACTGAAAATGGTCCTTCCCAAGAGGGGCCTAGAAAGGGAGAGTCTGAGGGGAGAGATTTAACAAACACCAGGTCTCCAGGGCAGGAGAGAAATACTGAGAAGGTAATGCCGGCATTTAGGAGAAGATTAACTTCCTGGACCTCTATGGTCAGCTTTACTCAGGGTGATGCAAGGGTGATGGCTCCTGCTGGTACTTGCTCCAGGCACTGTTAGTCCTTCCAGTGGGTAGTCTGGTCAGACCCCTCAGGCCCTGAGGACCTTTACCCCCTGGGACAGTGTGCTTTCCAGTGATTCCCTTGGCACAGTAGGCATGGAAGAGATGGTGGTCCATTCCTCTGGGGACAATTTCTTATAAAATGTCCCTTCAGACCGCACTGGCAGCAAGTCCTGCCAGACTGGTGGCTAACCTGAGCCTTTCCCTCATTTGAGCCCCTGGGGTCTGCTTGCCTGAAAGCCATGACTAAGGCTGATCTCTCCTGTTCCTTTCAGTCTGTTCCTTCTGGTCTCTATTATAAAACACCAAGGTTGCCTGGTTCAGTAACGAGTCTAGACTCTGTTCTGGTCCCAAAGCCAGCTTCTGGACTTCCACCTGATATCCGCTGCTGACTGAGTGATAGACTTGTCCTTTAGTATTAACTGATTCTCAGTGGAGTCTGGTGACAGTGGGTGTACCATATTAAGGCATCCCGCAATTGCTCAAGGAAAGCTGTTGGGTTTTTTCCCCTTCCCTTTTGGGGTTAGGTTTCCACTGGGCAGAGTGTAATTTGGGCACACTGTTTGGCAGAGAAAAATAAGCTCCTTCTTCTTTAAAGACTGTGCTAAATTGGTCCCAATTTTCCAGTATACACTTTAATGGGGACTTGAGCTTGGGAACAGAAGCACCCATCTGAAATCAAACACAAGGGATGCCCACACCCCCGGTTAAGGAACTTACAGCTGCTTTGTCCTAAGGCATCCCTTAGGTAAAATGGGTACTGAAATAAAATGTCTTTCAGTCGGTACCCCAAAATTTTGTGTGCCCAAGATGCGTGATCCATCTTATCAGAGGGCCTTCCATGTACTGGATTTCAGTTACGACCTACCAGTGTCATAGGACCACTCACGCTGCCTGCATGACCTCCAGTGACTACCATACACGAATGGAATGAGAAGGGGCACCAACGAGCCCTGAGGAGGCCAGCAGCCTCAGGAGATGGGTACAAATATTTCCCAGCAAAAGTCCAATTTACAAAACTGCCCCAGAAGGGTAAACTTCTAGGAAGGGACCATTAGAGTACACAGTTCAAAGAAGGCAGGCTGGGCATAGCTGAGGGCAGAACAATACCCTTAGGACCCGAGCCTCCTCTCCCCTAACCCATCTTCCACTGTAGGAAAATGCCTTTAGGGATGTGAGAGGTGCCATTAACTATTTGGGCCCTGGAACTAGTGTAACTCTGATATTCCAGATGGAAAAATTCTGCCATAGAGACTGAGCCAATCCTAAGCAAGAAAAACTATACACCAAGTACAAAGACCCCATAGCCCCAAACAAGCCTGGTTCCACTGGGGATTTGAACCAGCAATCTTAGAGTAGTAGGTCCTAAGCCTTAACCAACTGGGCAAACAGACCACTTGCAGAAAACCACGGCAGAAAGCTTTCATAAGCCACACTTTGAATGAGAATGGTGCACCCTGAGGCGGTGTGTCCTGCCTAGCTGGGTGGGGCTGAGGGCCAACAGCCACTTCCTTTCCCTCAGCCACAAAACAGCCCCTTACCACATCAGTTTAAAAGCCGCATTTGGCCGGGCGCGGTGGCTCAAGCCTGTAATTCCAACACTTTCGGAGGCCGAGGCAGGTGGATCACGAGGTCCAGAGATCGAAACCATGCTGGTCAACATGGTGAAACCCCGTCTCTACTAAAAATACAAAAATTAGCTGGGCATGGTGGCGCGTGCCTGTAATCCCAGCTACTCAGGAGACTGAGGCAGGAGAATTGCCTGAACCCAGGAGGCGGAGGTTGCGGTGAGCCGAGATCGCGCCATTGCACTCCAGCCTGGGTAACAAGAGCGAAACTCCGTCTCAAAAAAAAAAAAAAAAAAAAAAAAAGCCGCATTTGCAGCTGCTGCTGGGCCGGC
This sequence comes from Leontopithecus rosalia, assembly GCA_028533165.1. Classification (NCBI taxonomy): domain Eukaryota; kingdom Metazoa; phylum Chordata; class Mammalia; order Primates; family Cebidae; genus Leontopithecus; species Leontopithecus rosalia. The sequence continues at coordinate 2,848 of JAPYYA010003190.1, read as the reverse complement.
CGTGAGTTCCCCACCCCCACAGCTCTTGGTCGCCATGTTGATCCCACTTGCAGGCATGGGCCACTCCCCGAGCTACTGCCCACCGGCAGGCAAATGCCCTGAGGAGCCTTTTTACACTGCTGCCCAGGAATGGGGAACACCGGAGAGGCCCAGCAGAACCATGCACCAGGCCCCCTCACTGCCCGGTTCCCTGCAGGCTCAGGCTGCACCTCGCTCCTCCCGGCTGTTTTTCTCTGACGGACCTGGGCGCTGGCTTCCGCCCCCAGGGCTGAGCTGTTCCCGTCAGGCAAGGAGCGAAAGGCCCTGGGGGCAGTACTAGCCTGCTCTGCCCCAGAGACTCTTGCAGGTTTTGGTCTCAGAGATACTATCCAAAGGATAGAGAAGGAGCGGGAAAACAGAGAGAGAGCTTGAAGGTAAAAAAAACTGTGCTTTTAATTCTGGCTGGTCCACACTGCTTAAGACGGGCTGGGTCAAGCCGCCAAGGCTTGCAAAGCCCTGATTGGCTGCAGCTGCTTCAGGTGTTCTTAAAGAGACAGGACAGAAGGGGGCCAGTTTCACTCACGATTTTGAAGTCATTTTCTCTTGGCTGTTAACCCTCTTCTGTCTGTACCCCTTTTTCTGGTGTACCCCTCTTCTGGCTGGATCGCCAAAATATAATATTGGGGTTCAGGGGTTCAAGGTGCCCTCAGCTCCCCTGAGAGGATGCTTCTCTAGGTCCTTGGTCTCCTGCCCTATTAAGAATGAAAGAGGGGACCACAGCGGAGTGCCCAGTAAATGCCGGACTCAAAAGTGTTTGTCGAAAGTGATTGATTTAGAGAGAGAGAAACAGAAGGAGAGAGAAAGAAACAGCTAACCCTCACACACTGAGTGAGAGAATCCAGAAAGATGCAATCCAGGGGAGGAAAGCAGCTTCCACACTGAGTGTTAGGGAATAGAGAGAGATGGAGTTTAGGAGGGGAAGACAGGCTTCCACGAGAGTGTGTGGAAGGAGACTCCATTGGGAAAATCCGGGAGAGAGAAAGACGGCTTCCAGGAACGGAGTGTTTGTGGAAGAGGACCCAAACATGGAGTCCGAAGGGGTGTGGAAGAAAGGGACTTTTAAACTGGGAGGAACCCCCACCTTTTCTAAGACACAGACCAATGAAAGGAGTTCCTTAGAACTTCTGCTGCAGTGATTGACTTTGACCCTTTCCTGCACCCACCAATATTAAAACAGAAACTGTTAAATCTCCCGGATGGAAATGGATGGGACCAGGGCATGGTGCTGGGAAATTCTTGCCCTTAAAACTACATTCCCTCATGGACCCAGAAAGAGAACACATTCCTTCAGCACCAAGGGGCTTTTCTGGTGGCTTCAGTGGAATGAAAGTCTTGTCCAGCACTGCACACTGGCAGCATATATGGCTTTCTTGAGGGCTTGGTTCTTGCAAAACAGGCAGTATCTCCAGAACCTGTATTCTTTCTCTAAGTCTAGGCTCCCATAATGCAAGCGTTTGTACCATCATCCAAATTATTTAGTACGCAGCCAGCAGAACTCAGAGGCTAACAGATTCCTCTAACACTCTTGGGTGGTTTTGGAGTAAAGCACCACCAATGAGACATGCTCCCATGAGTAGCTTTTTCTGGCACCCCAGAGAGCAGATTTCCTGCCAGTTTTGCCATCAGAGAACTACAGAAACCTCTGTGATACTCAGAGAGCCATGATATGCTCTCTTCTACAAAGGCTGGATCTAAGTCCTGAGGGAGGAGCAAGTTTGCCTGGCGTGTTCCAGCCCAATCCAGAAAGTAGTGGCTGTACATTCTGTCTGTGCTCTCGTGTTTTTGCAGTTCTCTTTACTGCTCTCTATTCCTTACTAACCAATGCCTTATTCCAATCTCCTGTTAGAGTTGATTGATTTATATTAAGCTTTCCTTGTTCAAATAACTATGTAGTTTCCCACATCTAATAGATTATATCATTGACTAATTAGATAGAATGTAATAACTAGACTAAAAATGATGTGGTTAACTTCTGTTTACTAATGTTATTTCATAACCCTTATACTAGACAAGTCATAAAACACTGAATCTGAGCAAGTTACCATCACTTCAGTGTGTGTGTGTGTGTGTGTGTGTGTGTGTGTGTATATTTTTTATTTTTATATTTTTTATTTTATTTTTTGTTGTTGATTTCTTTCTTTTTTTGAGAGAAGGAAAGAAAAAAATGAGTAAAGGAGAGGAAGAAAGAGGAAGAGAAAGAGGGAGGGTGAACGAAAATATTGCTTTATTCTGAAAAAAAAATGGGTATTTATAATGACCAATCAATGTTTCATCTAAACCTATGAGTAGGTGTGATGTGGTATTGACAAGAATGTGTATTTTGTGTATTTGAAGTGGAGAGCTCTGTAAATATTTATTGTTTACTTGTTCCAGATCTGAGTTCGAGTCCTTGATATCCTTGTTAATTTTCTGTCTCATCGAATCTAAGTCTCTATGTATCTGGGTGTTAGGATCGTTAGCTCTTGTTGTTGCATTGATCCTTTTACCGCTATATCTTTGTTGTTTTAAAATCTATTTTACCGAATACGCGAGTTGCATCTCCTGCTTTTTATTTATTTATTTATTTATTTTTGCTCTCCTTATGGTTGGTAAATCTTTCTCCATCCCTTTGTTTTGAGTCTTTGTGTATCCTTGCATGTGAAACGGGTCTGGATGTAACATGCCGTTGGGTTTTGGCTGTGTCTTTTGAATGGGGGATTTAGTCGATTTGAATTTGGGGTTACTGCCATTTGTTGTTAACTGGCTGTTTTATCCATTCATTGATGTAAATTCTTCTTTTTGTTGGTGCTCTTTACTTTTTGGTATATTT
>JAPYYA010000319.1:0-17908 GCA_028533165.1 Leontopithecus rosalia | reverse complement strand
GGTGAGTGGGACAACTGAGATCACGGGTTCCAGATAAGCCTGCGCATCCCATTAAAAACTCACCACACTTAATATAGGAGAAGAAGAAAAAGAATAGAAAAGAAATCAGACAGAGCAGTGTGCACCAGTGAAACGAAACTGGGTGCCTGAGGGAGTCCACCTCAAGCCCAGCCTTTTCTTATGACTTAGTGTTTCCCTTTTCTCACCCAGTCTGGAGTGCAACAGTGTAATCTTGGCCTATTACCACACCGGCCTTCTGGGTTCAAGCTATTGTCCTGCCTATGCCTTCCATGTAGCTGGGTTTGCATTTGTCCACACCACCACGTCCAGCTAAATTTCTATATTTTTGTAACTAATACTTCAAGTCTATGTGTATTTGATTTCTAAAACATAGCCACACATTCGAAAAATACATATAGAAATGAAAACGGATCACTGCACTTCTTACGTGTCATTTTCATGCTGCGGCCACCCCTGGATTCCGTTCAGCTTGCTGATTATAGTGTACTTGATTCCGAAGCGAGTGCATTCCATGCCTTCCTCAGATTCCTTATTTTACGCTGTTTTTTGTTTTATATAAGGAGCGTGTTGGGTCGTGTCACTGGAGGACCCTGTGAAACTGTGACTTCACGATCCGTCCTCTTTGGCATTCCAAACTGGTTGGGTTACAGTGGCGAGCCGCCGAGTTTAACCCAAGTTTTTTTTTTGTTTCAGAGATGGGGTTTCACCATTTGGTTTGGGGCAAGCTAAAACCCACAACCCCGCCTGTTCCACCCTAAATGATATTCAGATTGCCTGGATAAAAGGCTCCCGTGAGCCACTGGGCTTGGCCGCCCGACTTTATTATTGAAAAACAAATCACAGAGACTGGGCCATGGTCTATGACACAAACCAGCAATCCTAGCTTTTTGGGAGGCCTGGGTGAGTGAGACAACTGAGACTGCGGGTTCCAGATCAGCCTGCAAATCCCATTAAAAACTCACCACACTTAATATAGGAGAAGAAGAAAAAAAAAGAAAAGAAATCAGACAGATCCGCGTGCACCAGTGAAACGAAACGGGGTGCCTGCGGGAGTCCACCTCTAGCCCAGCCTTTCTTTATGATGTACTGTTTCCCTCTTGTCACCCGGGCTGGATTGCAACAGTGCGATCTTGGCTTACTGCCAAACCGGCCTTCTGGGTTCAAGCGTTTATCCTGCCTGTGACTTCAATGTAGCTTGGGTTGTATTTGTCCACAAGACCACGTCCAGCTAACTTTGTTTATTTTTGTAACTCGTACATCAAGTCTATGTGTATTTGATTTCTAAAACACTGCCACAATATCGAAAAATACATACATAAATGAAAACGGAACACTGCACTTCTTGCGTGTCATTTTCATGCTGCAGCCACCCCGGGTTTCTGTACTTCATCCTGATTATAGTGTAAGTGATGGGGAAGGAAGCGCATTTTATGCCTGCCTGAGATATCTTATTTTGGTCTGTTTTTGTTTCCTATAGGGAGCGGGTTTCGTTGTGTCATTAGAGGCTCGTTTCGAAATTGTGACTTCACAATTCATCCACCTCAGAATTCCAAAGTGCTGGGAATACAGGGGAGAGATTCCGAACCCAACACAAGTTTTGTTTTCGTTTCAGAGACCTGGTTTCACCATTTTGATTAGGGCAGATTATAACCCACATCCTGGCCTGTTCCACCCTAATTGGTATTCACAACGCCCTGATGAAAGGCTCCTGTGAGCCACCGCTCTCATCTGACCGACTTTGATATAAAAAAAAAATGAGGGAGACTGGGACGGGTTCCGTGACACACACCAGCAATCTTAGCCCTTTAGGAGGCCTAGGTGAACCAGTCAACTGAGGTGGAGGTGTCCAGATCAGCATGCGCATCCCGGTGAAAACTCGCCACACTTAAAATAAGAGAAAATGAAAAAGAAAAGAAAATAAATCAGACAGAACCGTGTGCACCAGTGAAACAAAACGGGGTGCCTGCAGGACTCCACTCCTAGCCAAGCTATTCCTTATCATGTACTGATTCCCTCTTATCACCCTGGCTGGAGTGCAAACGTGCGACATTGGCTTATTGCCACACTGGTCTTCTGGGTTCAAGCGATTGTCCTGCCTATGCCTTCAATTTTTTTAGAAATTTAGGTGTCCACACCACCACTTCCAGCTTACTTTTTATATTTTTGTAACTCGTACCTCAAGTCTATGTGTATTTGATTTCTAAAACACAGCCACACATTGGAAAACTACATATATAAATGAAAACGGATTACTGCACTTCTTGCCTGTCATTTTCACGCTGTGTCCACCCCCGGATTCTTTTCGGCTTCCTTATTATAGTGTACATGATTCCGAAGCGAGTACATTTCATGCTTGCCTCAGATTTCTTATTTTACGCTGTTTATATGTTTTATATTGGGAGCGTGTTGGGTCGTGCCATTGGAGGACCCTGTCGAACCTGTGTCTTCACAATTCATACTCCTCGGCATTCCAAAATGCCAGGGTTATGGGGAAGAGCCACCGAGCCCAACCCAAGTTTTGTTTTTGTTTCAGAGACCGGATTTCACCATTTGGTTTGGGGCCGGCTCAAACCCACATCCATGCCTGTTCCACCCTAAATGATATTCAGATTGCCTGGATAAAAGCCTCGCGTGATCCACCGCACCTGGCTGGCCAACTTTATTATTAGAAAACAAATCACAGAGACTGCACCGGGAACTGTGACACAAACCAGAAATTCTAGCTTTTTGGGAGGCCTAGGTGAGTGGGACAACTGAGATCACGGGATCCAGATCAGCCTGCGCATCCCATTAATAACTCGCCACACTTAAAATAGGAGAAGAAGAAAAGAAAAGAAAATAAATCAGACAGAGCAGTGTGCCCCACTGAAACGAAACAGAGTGCTGGCGGGAGTCCAAATCTAGCCTAGCCTTTCCTTATGACGTAGTGTTTTCCTTTTCTCACCCGGTCTGGAGTGCAACAGTTCGATCTTGGCCTATTACCACACCGGCCTTCTGGGTTCAAGCGATTGTCCTGCCTATGCCTTCCATGTAGCTGGGTTTCCATTTGTCCACACCACCACGTCCAGCTAACTTTCTATATTTTTGTAATTCATACGTCAGGTCTATGTGTATTTGATTTCTAAAACACAGCCACACATTCGAAAAATACATATATAATTGAAAACGGATCACTGCACTTCTTGCGTGTCATTTTCATGCTGCAGCCATCCCGGGATTCCTTTCGGCTTCCTGATTATAATGTCCGTGATTCCAAAGCGAGGGTATTCTATGCCTTCCTCAGATTTCTTATTTTACGCTGTTTTTATGTTTTATATAAGGAGCGTGTTGGGTGGTGTCATTGTAGGACCCTGTGGAAACTGTGACTTCACGATCCATCCTCTTCAGCATTCCAAACTGGTTGGGTTACAGTGGCGAGCCGCCGAGCATAACCCAAGGATTTTTTGTTTCAGAGACTGGGTTTCATCATTTTGATTGATGCGGGCTCAAACCAAAACCTCGCCTGTACCACCATAATTGATATTCAGATTTCCTTGTTAAAAAGCTCGGGTGAGCCACCTCGCCAGGCCTGCCAACTTTATTATTAAAACACAGATCAGAAAGACTGGGACAGCCTCTTTGCCTCACACCCGCAATTTTAGCACTTTGGGAGGCCTGGGTGAGTGGGACAACTGAGATCACGGAATCCAGATCAGTCTGCGCATCCCATTAAAAACTCGCCACACTTAATATAGGAGAAGAAGAAAAAGAAAAGAAAAGAAATCAGACAGATCAGCGTGCACCAGTTAAACGAAACGGGGTGCCTGCGGGAGTCCACCTCTAGCCCAGCTTTTCCTTATGACGTACTGTTTCCCTCTTGTCACCCGGACTGGATTGCAACAGTGCAATATTGGCTTACTGCCAAACCGGCCTTCTGGGTTCAAGTGTTTATCCTGCCCGTGCCTTCAATGTAGCTGGGGTTGTATTTGTCCACACCACCAAGTCCAGCTAACTTTCTTTGTTTTTCTAACTCGTACCTCAAGTCTATGTGTATTTGATTTCTAAAACACAACCACAATATCGAAAAATACATAAGGGAAAACGGAACACTGAACTTCTTGCGTGTCATTTTCACCCTGCGGCCACCATGAAATTCCGTACGGCATCCTGATTATAGTGTACGTGATTCCTAGGCGAGCGCATTTCATACGTGTTTCAGATTTTTTATTTTGCTCTGTGTTTATGTTTTATATAGAGAGCGTGTTGCGACGTGCTGTTGGAGTCCCGTGTGGAACCTGTGATTTCACGATCCGTCCTCCACGGTATTCCAAAGTGCTGGGGTTACAGGAACGATCCGCCGAGCCCAACCCACTTTTTGTTTTCGTTTCAGAGAACGGGTTTCACCATGTTGTTTGGGCAGGGCTCAAACCCACAACCCCGCCTGTTCCACGCTTATTGGCATTCAGATTGCCTAGATGAAAGGCTCTCGTGAGCCACCGCAAACGGCTGGCCGATTTTATTATTAAAAAACAAATCTGGGAGACTGGTCCTGTCCATGTGACTCACACAGGCAATGCGATCCCTTGGGGAGGCCTAGGTGAGCGGGTCCAAGGAGGACGCGTGTTCCAGATCAGCCTGCGCATCCCGGAGAAAACTCACCACACTTAAAATAGAAGAAGAAGAAAAAGAAAAGAAAAGAAATCAGACAGACCAGTGTGAACCACTGAAACGAAATGGGCTGCCTGCGGGAGTCCACCTCTAGCCCAGCCTTTCTTTATGACGTACTGTTTCCCTTTTTCTACCTGGGCTGGTGTCGAACAATTCGATCTTGGCTTATTGCAAAGCCGAACTTCCGGGTTCAAGCTATAGTCCTTCCTATGCCTTCAATGTAGCTGGGGTTGCATTTCTCCACACCAACCCGTCCAGCTAAACTTCTTTATTTTTGTAACTTGTACGTCAAGTCTATGTGTATTTGATTTCTAAAAGAGAGACACAATTTCGAAAAATACATATATAAATGAAAACGGAACACTGCACTTCTTGCGTGTCATTTTCACGCTGCGGCCACCCCGGGATTCCATACAGCATCCTGATTATAGTATATGTGTTTCCATGTCGAGCGTATTCCACGCCTGCCTCAGATTTTTTATTTTGTTCTGTTTTTATGTTTGATATATGGAGCGTGTTGCGACGTGCCGTTGGAGACCCGTGTCAAACCTGTGATTTCACGATATGTTCTTCTCAGCATTCCAAAGTGCTGGGATTACATCAGGGAGCCGCCGAGCCCAACCCAAGTTGTGTTTTTATTTCAGAGACTGGGTTTCACCATTTTATTTAAGACGGGTTCTAACCCGCAACCTCCAGTGATCCGCCCTAATTGGTATTCACAGCATCTGGATGAAAGGCTCCCGTGGGCCACTGTGCCAGGCCGGCCGAATTTATTATTAAAAACGAAATCAGGAAGACTGGGCCGGGCCCTGTGATTCAAACAAGCAATCCTAGCTTTTTGGGAGGCCTAGGTTACGGGTCAACTGAGGTCAGGGCTTCCAGATCAACCTTCACATTCCAGTAAAAACTCGCCACACTTAAAATAGGAGAAAACAAAAAAGAAAAGAAAAGAAATCAGACAGATCAGAGTGCACCACTGAAAGGAAACTGGGTGCCTGGGGTTCTCCACCTTTATCCCAGCCTTTCCTTATGACGTACTGTTTCCCTCTTTTCACCGGGTCTGGAGTGCAATGGTTCGACCTTGGATTATTGCCACACTGGTCTCCTGGGTTCAATCGGTTTTCCTGCCAATCCCTTCAATGTAGCTGGGTTTGCTGGTGTCCACACCACCCCGTCCATCTATCTTTCTATATTTTTGTAACTCGTACCTCACCTCTACTTGTATTTGATTTCCAAAACACAGCCACAATTTCAAAAAATACAAATACAAATACAAATACAAATACAAATATGTTCTTCTCAGCATTCCAAAGTGCTGGGATTACATCAGGGAGCCGCCGAGCCCAACCCAAGTTGTGTTTTTATTTCAGAGACTGGGTTTCACCATTTTATTTAAGATGGGTTCTATCCCGTCTTAAGCCCACGCTGTGGCCCCCCAGGATTCCATACGACATCCTTATTATAGTGTACTTGATTCCAACGCAAGCGCATTCCATGCTCGCCTCAGAATTCTTATTATGCTCTATTTTTGTTTTATCTACGGAGCCTGTTGCATTGTGTCTTTGCAGGCCCGTGTCGAACCTGTCACTTCAGGATCCCTCCTCCTCGGCATTCCATAGTGCTAGGGTTACCGGGGGGAGCCGCCGAGCCCAACCCAAGTTTTGTTTTCATTTCAGAGACCGGGTTTTACCATTTTGTTTGGGGCGGGAACTAACCGGCAACCTTGAGCGATCTGCCTAATTGGTATTCAGAGTGCCTAAATGAAAGGCTCCCGTGAACCACCCCGCCAGGTCGGCCGAATTTATTATTAAAAAAGAAATCAGGGAGACTGGGCCGGGCCCTGTGACTCAAACCAGCAATCCAAGCCCTTTGGAAGGCCTAGGTGAGCTGGTCAACTGGGGTGTCAGGTTCCAGGTCAACCTTCGCATCCTGGTGAAAACTCGCCACACTTAATATAGGAGAAGAAGAAAAAGAAAAGAAAAGAAATCAGACAGATTAGTGTGCACCGCAGAAACAAAACGAGGTGCCTGGGGGAATCCACGCCTCGCACAGCCTTTCTTTATGAACTACAGTTTCCCTCTTGTCACCCGGGCTGGACAGCAACACTGCGATCTTGGCTTATTGCCACACCCACCTCCTGAGTTCAAAGGATTGTCCTACCAATCCCGTCAATGTAGCTAGGGTTGCTGATATTCACACCACCACATCCAGCTAACTTTCTCTATTGATGTAACTCGTACCTCAAGTCTATGTGTATTTGATTTCCAAAACACAGCCACAATTTTGAAAATTACATATTTCATTGAAAACTAAACACTGCACTTCTTGCTTGTCATTTTCACGCTGCAACCACCCCAAGATTCTGTAGGGCATCCTGATAATCCTATACATGATTTCAAAGGGAGCGCATTCCATGCCTGTCTCAGATTTCTTATTATGATCTACTTTTATGTTTTATCTAGGGAGCGTGATGCATCGTGCCTTTGCACGACTGTGTGGAACCTTTGACTTCACGATCCGTCCTCTTCCGCATTCCAAACTGCTGGGGTTACAGGGAAGAGCCGCTGAGCCCAAGCCAAGTTTTGTTTTTATTTCAGAGACCGGTTTTCACCATTTTCTTTGTGGTGGTGTCTAACCAGCAACATGGAGTGATTCGCCCTAATTGGTATTCATAGCGCCTGGGTGAAAGGCTCCCATGAGCCACCGCACCAGGCCGGCCAAAATTAATATTTAAAAAGATATCAGGGAGAGTGGTCTGGGCTCTGTGATTTCTCCAGCAATCCCAGTACTTTGGGAGGCCTAGGTCAGCGGGTCAACTGAGGTCTTGGGTTCCAGATCAGCCTGCGCATCCTGGAAAACACTCGCCACACTTAAAATAGGGGAAGAAGTAAAAGAAAAAATAAATCAGACAGATCTGTGCACGACTGAAACGAAACGGGGTGCCTGCGGTACACCACCCCTAGCCCTTCCTTTTCTTATAACGTACTATTTTCGTCTTGTCACCCAAGCTGCAGTCCAACAGTGAGAACTTGGTTTATTGCCACACTGACATTCTGGGTTCTAGCGATTGTCCTTCCTAAGCCTTCAATGTAGCTGGGTTTGCATTTGTCCACACCACCACGTCCAGCTAACTTTCTATATTTTTTGTAACTCGTACCTCAAGTCTATGTGTATTTGATTTCTAAAACACAGCCGTAATATCGAAAAATACATACATCAATGAAAACGAAACATGGAACTTCTTGCGTGTCATTTTCATGCTGACGCCACCCCTGGGTTCTGTTCAGCTTCCTGATTATATTGTATGTGATTCCGAAGCGAGTGCATTCCAAGCCTTCCCCAGATTTCTTATTTTGTGCTGTTTTTATGTTTTATATAGGGAGCGTGTTAAGTCCTGCCATTTGGAGGACTCTATCGAAACTGTGACTTAAGGATTCATTCTACTCGGCATTCCAAAGTGCTGGGATTACAAGGGGGAGCCGCTGAGCCTAACCCAAGTATTGTTTTCATTTCAGAGATGGGGTTTCAGCATTTTGATTGATGCGGGCTCAAACCCACAACCTCGCCTGTTCCACTGTAATTGGTATTCAGATTTCCTTGATGAAAAGCTCGGGTGAGCCACCTTGCCCGTCCGGCCGACTTTAATATAAAAAACAAATCAGAAAGATTTCGCCTGGCTCTGTGACTCCCACCATAAATTCTAGCCCTTTGGGAGGCCTAGTCGAGCAGGACAACTGAGATTGTGGGTTCCAGATCAGACTGCGCATCCCATTAAAAACTCGCCAAACTTAAAATAGAAGAAGAAGAAAAAGAAAAGAAAAGAAATTAGACACATCAGTGTGCACCAGTGAAACGAAACGGGGAGCCTGCCGAAGTTCACCTCCAGCCCAGGCTTTCCTCATGAGGTACTGTTTAACTCTTGTCACCCAGGCTGGTGTGCTACAGTGCGATCTTGGCTTATTGCCACTCCGGCCTTCTAGGTTCAAGTGATTGTCCTGACTCTGCTTTCAATGTAGCTGGTTTGCATTTTTCCACACCACCACGTCCAGCTAACTTTCTATATTTTGGTAACTCGTACCTCAAGCCTATGTGTATTTCATTTCTAAAGCATGGGCACACTATCAAAAAATACATACATAAATGAAAACGGAACACGGAACTTATTGCATGTCATTTTCAGGCTGAGGCCACCCCCGGATTCCATTCAGCTTCCTGATTACAGTGTACGAGATTCCAAAGTGAATGCATTCCATGCCTGCCCCAGATTTCTTATTTTGTGCTGTTATTATGTTTTATATAGGGAGCATCTTGGGTCGTTCCATTGGCGGACCCTGTCGAAACTGTGATTTCATGATCCATTTTCCTCGGCATTCCAAAGAGCTGCGGTTACAGGGGGGAGCTGCCGAGCCAAACCCAAGCTTTGTTTTCATTTCAGAGATGGTGTTTCACCGGTTTGATTGATGTGGAATCAAATCCACAACCTCGCCTGTTACACCATAATTGGTAGTCAGATTTCCTTGATGAAAAGCTTGGGTGAGCCACCGCGCTTGGCAGTCCGACTTTAATATAAAAAACAAATCAGGGAGACTAGGTCGGGATCTGTGACTCCCACCAGCAATCCTAGCCCTTTGGGAGGCCTCAGTGAGTGGGACAACTGAGATCGCGCGTTCCAGATCAGCCTGCCCATCCCATTAAAAACTCGCAACACTTAAAATAGGAGAAAAAGAAAAAGAGAAGAAAAGAAATCAGACACATAAGCGTGCACCAGTGAAACAAAACGGGGTGCCTGCGGGAGTCCAACTGTAGCCCAGCCTTTCCTTATGATGTACTGTTTCCCTCTTTTCACTCGGGCTGAATTGCAACAGTGCGATCTTGGCTTACTGCCAAACCGGCCTTCTGGGTACAACTGTTTATGCTGCCTGTGCCTTCAATGTAGCTGGGTTGTATTTGTGCACACCACCACGTCCAGCTAACTTTCTATATTTTTGTAACTCGTACCTCACGTCTATGGTTATTTGATTTCTAAAACACTGCCACAATGTCGAAAAATTTATACATAAATGAAAACGGAACACTGCTCTTCTTGCATTTTATTTTCACGCTGCCTAAGATATCTTATTTTGATCTGTTTTTATGTTTCATATAGAAAGTGGGTTTCATTGTGTCATTAGAGGCCCGTTTCGAAGTTGTGACTTCATGATCCGTCCGCCTCAGAATTCCAAAGTTCTGGGAATACAGGGGAGAGATTCCAATCCCAACACAAGTTTTGTTTTTGTTTCAGAGACCAGGATTCACCATTTTGTTTAGGGCAGGGTATAACCCACAACCTGGCCTGTTCCACCCTAATTGGTATTCACAGCGCCCCAAAGAAAGGCTCCTGTGAGCCACTGCGCTGGGCCGACCGACTTTGTTATATAAAAAAACAAGTGAGGGAGTCTGGGACAAGTTCCGTGAAACACACCAGCAATCCTAGCCCTTTAGGAGGCCTAGGTGAGCCGGTCAACTGAGGTGGAGGTGACCAGATCAGCATGCACATCCCGGTGAAAACTCGCAACACTTAAAATAAGAGAAAACGAAAAAGAAAAGAATAGAAATCAGACAGAACAGTGTGCACCAGTGAAACAAAACGGGGTGCCTGCGGGACTCCACTCCTAGCCCAGCCATTCCTTATGACATACAGATTACCTCTTGTCACCCGGGCTGGAGTGCAAAGGTGCGACTTTGGATTATTGCCCACTGGCCTTCTGGGTTCAAGCGATTGTCCTGCCTATGCCTTCAATGTAGCTGGGTTTGCATTTGTCCACACCACCATGTACAGCTAACTTTTTATATTTTTGTAACTCCTACCTCAAGTCTATGTGTATTTCATTTCTAAAACACAGCCACAATTAAAATGAAAACAAATTACTGCACTTCTTGCCTGTCATTTTCACGGTGCGACCACCTTGGGATTCCATACGGCATCCTGATTATAGCGTACGTGATTCCGAGTCGAGCGCATTCCGTGCCTGCATCAGATTTCTTATTTTGCACTGTTTTAATGTTTTATATAGGGAGGGGGTTGGGTAGTGCCATTGGAAAACCCTGTCCAACCTGTGACTTCACAATCCGTCCTACTCTGCATTCCAACATGCTGGTGTTAGAGGGAAGAACCACCGAGCCCAACTCAAGTTTTGTTTTTTTTTCAGAGACCGGATTTTACCATTTGGTTTGAGGCGGGCTCAAACCCACAGCCCCACTTGTTCCACCCTAATTGGTATTCAGATTGCCTGGATAAAAGACTCCCGTGAGCGACCACGTTCCGCCGGCCGAATTTATTAATAAACAACAAATCACAGAGACTGGGCCGGGGTCTGTGACACAAACCAGCAATCCTAGCTTTTTAGGAGGCCTAGGTCAGCGGGACAACTGAGATTGCGGGTTCCAGATCAGCCTGCACATCCCATTAAAAACTCGTCACACTTAAAATAGGATAAGAAGAAAAAGAATAGAAAAGAAGTCAGACAGAGCAGTGTGCACCAGTGAAACGAAACGGGATGCCTGCGGGAGTCCACCTCTAGCCCAGCCTTTTCTTATGATGTCGTGTTTCCCTTTTCTCACCCTGGCTGGAGTGCAACAATGCGATCTTGGCCTATTGCCACACTGGCCTTCTGGGTTCAAGCGATTGTCCTGTATATGCCTTCAATGTAGCTGGGTTTGCATTTGTCCACACCACCACATCCGGCTAACTTTCTATATTTTTGTAACTCGTCCCTTACGTCTATGTGCATTTGATTTCTAAAACACAGCCACAATATAAAAAAATACATACATACATGAAAACGGAACACGAAATTTTTGCGTGTCATTTTCATGCTGTGGCCACCCCCGGATTCTGTTCGGCTTCTTATAGTATATGTGATTCCGAAGCGAGTGCATTCCATGCCTGCCTCAGATTTCTTATTTTACGCTGTTTTTATGTTTTATATAGGGAACGTGATGGGTGGTTTTATTAAAGGACCTTATGGAAACTGTGACTTTACCATCCATCCTCCTCGGCATTCTGAAGTGGTGGGGTTACAGTGGCAAACCGCCGAGCCTAACCCACGTTTTTTTTTTTGTTTCAGACGTTGTTTCACCATTTTCATGAATGCAGACTCAAACCCAAAAAGTCGCCTGTTCCACCCTAATTGTTATTCAGATTTCCTTGATGAAAAGCTCGGATGAGCCACCGAGCACAGCCGGCCGACTTTATTATTAAAAAAGATATCAGGGAGACTAGACTGGGCTCTGTGACTCCCACAAGCAATCCTAGAACTTTGAGAGGCCTAGTTCAGAGGGTTAAATGCGGTCACGTGTTCCAGATCAGCCTTCGCATCTTGGAGAAACCTCGCTACACTTAAAATAGGAGAAGAAGAAAAAGAAAAGAAAAGAAATCAGATAGATTAGTGTGAACCACTGAAAGAAAACGTGGTGCCTGCCGGACTCCACCACTAGCCCAGCCTTTTTTTATGACGTACTGATTCCCTCTTGTCATCCGGGCTGAAGTGCAAAGTTGCAATCTTGGCTTATTGCCACACCGGCCTTCTCAGTTCAAGCGATTGTCCTGCCTATGCCTTCAATTTTTCCAGAAATTCACGTGTCCACACAACCACTTCCAGCTAACTTTCTATACTTTTGAAACTCGTACCTCAGGTCTATGTGTATTTGATTTCTAAAACACAGCCACAAATTTGAAAAATACATATATAAATGAAAACGGACCACTTCACTTCAAGCGTGCATTCTTCACAGTGCGACCACCTTGGGATTCCAAACGACATTCTGATTATAGTGTACGTGATTCCGAGGTGCGCGCATTCTATGACTGTTTTAGATTTCTTATTTTGCGATGTTTTTATGTTTTATATAGGGTGCGTGTTGGGTCGTGCCATTGGAAGACCCTGTCGAAACTGCGACTTCACAATCCGTCCTCCTCAGCATTCCATAATGCCGAGGTTACAGGGAAGAGCTACCGAGTCCAACCCAAGTTTTATTTTTGTTTCAGAAACCGCATTTCACCATTTGGTTTGGAACGGACTCAAACCCACAGCCCCACCTTTTCCACCCTAATTGATATTCAGATTGCCTGGATAAAAGGCTCCCGTGAGCCACCGCGCCCGGCCAGCAGACATTATTAAAAAACAAATCACAGAGACTGGGCTGTGGTCTGTGACACAAACCAGCAATCCTAGGTTTTTGGGAGGCCTAGGTGAGTGGGAGAACTGAGATCAGGGATTTCAGATCAGCCTGCGCATCCAGTTAGAAACTCGCCACACTTATAATAGGAGAAGAAGAAAATGAAAAAAAAAAAAAAATCAGACAGAGCAGTGTGCACCAGTGAAACGAAACAGGGAGCCTGAGGGAGTCCACCTCTAGCCCAGCCCTTTCTTATGACGTAGTGTTTTTTTTTCCTCACCCGGGGTGGAGTGCAACAGTGCCATCTTGGCTTATTGCCACACGGGCCTCCTGGGTTCAAGCGATTGTCCTGCCAATGCCTTCAATGTAGCTGGGTTTGCATTTGTCCACAACACCACGTCCAGCTACCTTTTTATATTTTTGTAACTCTTACATCAAGTCTATGTGTATTTGATTTCTGAAACACAGCCACAAATATAATGAAAACGGATTACTGCACTTCTTGTGTGCTATTTTCACTGTGCGACCACCTTGGGATACCATAAGGCATCCTGATTATAGTGTACGTGATTCCGACGCAAGCGCATTCCATGCTTGCCTCAGAATTCTTATTATGCTCTATTTTTATGTTTTATCTATGGAGCGTGTTGCGTCGTGACTTTGCAGACCCGTGTCGAACCTGTCACTTCAGGATCCGTCCTCCTCGGCATTCCAAAGAGCTGGGTTTCCAAGGGGGATCCGCCGAGCCCAACCCAGTTTTGTTTTTGTTTCAGAGACTGGTTTTCACCATTTTTTGGGGGCGGGATCTACTCGCAACCTCCAGTGATCCGCCTAATTGGTATTCAGAGTGCCTGGATGAAAGTCTCCCATGAGCCACCACGCGGGGTGGGCTAAATTTATTATTAAAAAAGAAATCAGGGAGACTGGGCTGGGCCCTATGACTCAAACCAGCAATCTTAGCCCTTTGGAAAGCCTAGGTGAGCGGGTCAACTGGGGTGGCGGGTTCCAGATCAACCTTGGCATCCTGGTGAAAACTTGCCACACTTATAATAGGAGAAGAAGAAAAAGAAAAGAAAAGAAATGAGACAGATTAGTGTGCATCGCAGAAACGAAACGAGGTTCCTGGGGGAATCCAACCCTCGCACAGCCTTTCTTTATGAACTACAGTTTCCCTCTTGTCACCCTGGCTGGACAGCAACACTGCCATATTCGCTTATTGCCACTCCGGCCCTCTGGGTTCAAGCGATTGTCCTGTCTGTGCCTTCAATGTATTGGGTTTGCATTTGTCCACACCACCACGTCCAGCTAACTTTCTATATTTTTGTAACTCGTACCTCAAGTCTATGTGTATTTGATTTCTAAAACACAGCCACACATTCGAAAAATACATATATAAATGAAAACCGATCACTCCACTTCTTGCCTGTCATTTTCATGCTGCGGCCACCCCCGGATTCCGTTCAGCTTCCTGATTATAGTGTACATGATTCCGAAGCGAGTGCATTCCATGCCTGCCTCAAATTTCTTATTTTACACTGTTTTTATGTTTTATATAGGGAGCGTGTTGGTTCGTGTCATAGGAAAACCCTGTGGAAACTGTGATTTAACCATCCATCCTCCTTGGCCTTCTAAAGTGCTGGGGTTACAGTGGTGAGCTGCCTAGCCCAACCCAAGTTTTGTTTTCGTTTCAGAGACGGGGTTTCATCATTTTGATTGATGCGGGCTCAAACCCAAAACCTCGCCTGTTCCACTCTATTTGGTATTCAGATTTTCTTGATTAAAATCTCGGGTGAGCCACCGCGCTTGGCAGGCAGACTTTATTATTAAAAAACAAATCAGAAAGACTGGGCCGGCCTCTGTGCCTCAGACCAGCAATCCTAGCCCACTGAAAGGCCTAGGTGAGTGGGACAAATGACATTGCGGGTTCCAGATCAGTTTGCGCATCCCATTAAAAACTCGCCGCACTTAATATAGGAGAAGAAGAAAAAGAAAACAAAAGAAATCAGACAGATCAGTGTGCACCAGTTAAACGAAATGGGGTGCCTGCGGGAATCCACCTCTAGCCCAGCCTTTCCTTATGACGTACTGTTTCCCTGTTTTCACCCGGGCTGGATTGCAACAGTGCAATCTTGGCTTACTGCCAAACTGGCCTTCCAGGTTCAAGCGTTTATCCTGCCTGTGCCTTCAATGTAGCTGGGGTTGTATTTGTCCACACTACCACGTCCAGCTAACTTTCTGCATTTTTCTAACTCTTACCTCAAGTCTATGTGTATTTGATTTCTAAAACACAGCCACAATATCAAAAAAATACATACATAAGTGAAAATGAAACACTAAACTTCTTGCCTGTCGTTTTCGTGCTGTGGCCACCCCTGGATTCTGTTCAGCTTCCTGATTATAGTGTACGTGATTACGAAGCAAGTGCATTCCATGCCTACCTCAGATTTCTTATTTTGCTCTGTTTTTATGTTTTATATAGGGAGCGTGTTGCGACGTGCTGTTGGAGGTTCTAGGCGAACATGAAACTTCACGATCCGTCCTCCTCAGCATTCCAAAGTGCTGGGGTTACAGGGAAGAGCCACCGAGCCCAACCCAAGTTTTGTTTTTGTTTCAGAGACCGTGTTTCACCATTTTCTTTGGGGCCAGATCTAACCAGCAACATTGAGTGATCCACCCTAATTGGTATTCAGAGGGCCTGGATGAAAGGCTCCTGTGAGCCACCGCGTCCGGCCAGCCGAATTTATTATTAAAAAATATAACAGGGAGACTGGGCCAGGCTCTGTGATTACCACAAGCAATCCTAGCACTTTGAGAGTTTAAGGTCAGTGGGTCGTCTGTGGTCAGGGGTTCAGATCAGCCTGCGCATCCCGGAGAAAACTCACCACACTTAAAATAGGAGAAGAAGAAAAAGAAAAGAAAAGAAATCAGACAGATTACTGCGAACCACTGAAAAGAAACGGGGTACCTGCTGGACTTCAACACTGGCCCAGCCTTTTCTTATGACGTACTGATTCCCTCTTGTCACCCGGGCTGGAGTGCAAAGGTGATATCTTGGCTTATTGCCACACCTGCCTTCTGGGTTCAAGCGATTGTCCTGCCTATGCCTTTAATTATTCCGGGAATTCAGGTGTCCACACCACCACTTCCAGCTAACTTTCTATACTTTTGTAACTCGTACCTCAAGTCTATGTGTATTTGATTTCTAAAACACACCCACAAATTTGAAAAATACATATACAAATGAAAACGGATTACTGCACTTCTTGCGTGTCATTTTCCCAGTGTGACCACCTTGGGATTTCCTACGGCATCCTAATTATAGTGTACGTGATTCCGAGGTGAGCCCATTCCAAGACTGCCTCAGATTTCCTATTTTGCGCTGTTTTTATGTTTTATATAGGGAGCGTGTTCGGTCGTGCCATTGGAGGACCCTGAGGAACCTCTGTCTTCATGATCCATCCTCCTGGGCATTCCAAAATGCCGGGTTTACGGCGAAGAGCCACCGAGCCCAACCCAAGTTTTGTTTTTGTTTCAGAGACTTATTTCACCATTTGGTTTGATGCGGGCTGAAACCCACAGCCCCGCCTGTTCCACCTTAATTGGTATTCAGATTGCCTGGATAAAGGGCTCCCATGAGCCACCGCGTTCCACCGGCTGACTTTATTATTAAAAAACAAATCACAGAGACTGGGCCGGGGTCTGTGACACAAACCAGCAATCCTAGCTATTTGGGAGGCCTTGGTGAGCGGGACAACTAAAATCGCGTGTTCCAGGTCAGCCTGGACATCCCATTAAAACATCACCACACTTAATACAGGCGAAGAAAAAGAAAAGAAAAGAAATCAGACAGAGCAGTGTACACCAGTGAAATGAAACGTGGTTCCTGCGGGAGTCCACCTCTAGCCCAGCCTTTTCTTTTGATGCAGTGTTTCCCTTTTCTTACCCAAGCTGGAGTGTAAGAGTGCGATATTGGCCTGTTGCCACACTGGCCTTCTGGGTTCAAGAGATTGTCCTGTGTATGCCTTCCATGTAGCTGGGTTTCCATTTGTCCACACTACCACTTGCAGCTAACTTTCTATATTTTTGTAACTCTTACCTCAAGTCTATGTGTATTTGATTTCGAAAACACAGCCAGAAATAAAATGAAAACAGATTACTGCACTTCTTGCATGTTATTTTCACGGTGCGACCACCTTGGGATTCTGTACGGCATACTGATTATAGTGTACATGATTCCGAGTCGAGCGCATTCCATGACTGCCTCAGATTTGTTATTTTCCGCTGTTTTTATGTTTTATATAGGGAGCGTGTTGGGTCGTGCCATTGGAGGACCCTGTGGAAACTGTGACTTTATGATCCGTCCTCCTCGGCATTCCAACGTGCTGGGGTTACAAGGGCGAGCCACCGAGCTGAACCCATGTTTTGTTTTCATTTCAGAGACGGAGTTTCACCATTTTGATTGATGCGGGCTCAAACCCAAAACCTCGCCTGTTCCACCCTAATTGGTATTAAGATTTTCTTGATGAAAAGCTTGGGTGAGCCACTGCGCATAGGAAGACTATGCCAGCCTCTGTGACTCAAACCAGCAATACTAGCACTTTGGGAGGCCTAGGTGAGGGAAACAACTGACATCACGTGTTCCAGGTCACCCAGTGCATCCCTTTAAAAATTAGCCACAGTTAATATAAAAGAAGAAAAAGAAAAGAAAAGAAATCAGACATATTATTGTACACCACTGAAACGATACGGGGCACCTGCGGGAGTCCACCTCTAGCCCAGTCTTTTCTTATGACGTAGTGTTTCCCTTTTCTCACCTGGGCTGGAGTGCAACAGTGCGATCTTGGCTTACTGCCAAACCGGCCTTCTGGGTTCAAGCGTTTATCAGGCCTGTGCCTTCAATGTAGCTGGGGTTGTATTTGTCCACACCACCACGTCCAGCTAACTTTCTATATTTTTGTAACTCATACCTTAAGTCTATGTGTATTTGATTTCTAAAACACAGCCAAAACATCAAAAAATACATACATAAATGAAAACGGAACACTGAACTTCTTGCATGTCATTTTCATGCTGCGGCCACCAT
>JAPYYA010003189.1:0-13136 GCA_028533165.1 Leontopithecus rosalia | reverse complement strand
GTGTTTCAAGAGGACCTTGACCTTGTTCCCACTGCTATGCTCCTTGAAGTCATCTCACTTATGTTTCTGTAGCTTCTGTATCTGTAGCTTCTGCATCTGTTTTCTGAGAAGCTAACAGGACTTCATGTGCCCGTTTCCTTCGCAGTCTCTCAGCATCTGTGATCATCATAGGATGCAGAGGGAAAAAGCCAGCAAGACCTAAAAGCAACAGATTTTTCAATTATAACACAGTATAAGCCAGTGCTTCCCTAGGAACTCTGTCTCACAGAACGGAGATGAGATCTGACCCACTGTATGGATGTAAACCATGCTCCTCACTTGCCGAACTCTGTACTACTTCTCCCTGGCAAGGAGACAGTGGATGTCTACTTCCTAAAAGTATTCCTCTTTTAAAAAGGTAAGCTAACAGATGGCCATTCAAAACACACTATCCCCATTTTTAGAATAAAATACCAGTCACCCAAAAAGTCTTACAAAGGAGTCCACAAATGGGGTCTCCAGATTCAACATGCCAATTAGATCAAAACTTCAGCTACCACTTCAGTCCTGAACAACCTAGAGAGAAGGAAAATCATTCTTTTTTTTTTTTTTTTTTTTTTTTGAGATGGAGTCTCCCTCTGTCACCCACACTGGAGTGCAGTGGCATGATCTTGGCTCACTGCAATCTCTGCCTCCTGGGTTCAAGTGATTCTTCTGTCTCAGGCTCCCCAATAGCTGGGACTACAGACACACACCACCATGCCCAGCTAATTTATTTTTTCGTATTTTTAGTAGCTATGAGGTTTCACTATGTTGGCCAGGCTGGTCTCAAACTCTTGACCTCAGGTGATCTGCCCGCCTCGGCCTCCCAAAGTTTTGGGATTACAGGCGTGAGCCACCACGCCCGGCCGAAAAATCATTCTTATATCCACTGTCCTGGAGCTGACTTTAGTTTAAAATCCCCTCAATAAGGAAAGACCAGAGCTGATTTACCCAGAAGCTTTTCCATAGGCTTAGAGAGGTGGGCCCCGCAGCCAATCCAATAACGGATCCTGTCTAGGTTGAGGGCAACGAGTTTTTCTCCATGGCTGTTGGGCAATGGATCATAGGAGCCCAGCTGCTCTACGAAACGGCCATCTCTGGGGCACTTGTTGTGAGCAGCCACAATGCGGTAGAAGGGCCGGTTGGCGCAGCCACCCAGGGCAAGGCGGATGGTTAAATGGCCTCCATGGTAGGTCTTGCAGAGGAGAGTAGCTGTAGAAAAACACCTGGTTAGGACACAAGAACAGCACAAAACGGGCAAAATGACACCGACGGAACCATTCCCTTTTTCCACTGAAATGTCCTCACTTCCAATCCATTCCTGTCAATTCAGCTTAGATACTGTTGTTCTTTGTGAAACACCTCTTGGCCACTCCAGCCAGCAATGATCTCCTCTTCATAGCCAAACCCGCTCAGCATGGGTTTGCCATTCACTAGCTCTGTGACCTTGTCGGAACCTTACTGCTTCAGTGGGGTGGGGATTTTTCAGCGGTGATTAAGCGGGGAAAAAAAACTGAGAAGGATCAAAAGGTAGTGTGGCTGCTTCAGGTTTGGGTTCCCTCCATCGCGCCAGGGAGACCACTGTCTCATCCGGCCCCGAACTCCCGAGCCCCGTGACCGCCCGGAACGTCTCGTGGGGGCCCAATGACTCACTGAGGTGGACCATGGTGCGGCTCCTTGGAGCGCCCCGCTACCCGCGCGCACCAATACGGGGCAGGCGTACAAAGAGCCGGACCGCCTGGGTACCCAAGCCCGAAAGCCCCGACTCTGGAAGCGGATGATCCGCTCGCCCCGCCTCTTCCGCTTGCTGCCCTACACTTCCCACGATGCAACGCGGTGACCGGTAGCGTACCTTAAACTGCTGTAAAAGAGGCGTTTCTCGTGGTGTTTGGTGGGATTGGCGGTGCGATTCCTCTCAGGCTTGTGAGTCACTGCTGGAGTCAGAATTGTTGGGCGAAATAGCCGCGCCAAGAGGAGTGCCGTAACATCCAGCCACCTTGCTCGCGTTGGTACCGAGGCGCAACGCTGAGAACGCAAATAGGAAAGGGCGCTATCTCTTCCTCGTGGAGCTCACAGTCCGTTGGGGAGACCGTGAGATTACAGCAGAGAAACTAGGGCGATCTGTAGTACTTAGTGCAAGGAGAGCAGAGAAGGCAAAACTAATGCTTGCTGACGACTTCACAGAGGAGGTAGCGTCAGGGCCGAGACTAGAAGGATTATAAGTGACTAGAGTTTATTCTCTTTAACCAAAACATTTACCTCTCCCCTTTCCTTCTATGATCCTCCCACCCCTATCGAGGCAATCACACCTTAAAAAAAATAAAGGAGGGTCATTCCTGCATTTGCCATGCTGTGATCCTGGGCAGAGGTGAAGTATGATTTTGTTTTTAACATCTGTAGCCCTAGTATATGGCCTCAGTGATGAGGGTAATGCTGTCTCCTTAGAGCCCTAGTGGTTTATATCCATGAAAATGCCTGTGTTTGGTGAGGTGTCCATAGCTCCACCTTCAGCCAAGACCTCTCTGTTCAGCTTTTTTTGTTCACTGTTAGTTCCAAAGGGCTAATATGCTCTTTACCCTAATACAGGGGCTCAGCATAGCAGTCTTCCTCCAGGGCCACCTTTGAAAATGATGCCTTCATTCCTCTATTTCAGTTGACTGAACCTGGCCAGAGATCTTAGCAGCTGACTTTCTCCAGGAGTGATCCAATAAGCTTTCATCAGAAACCCTAATAATGACCCCAGTATACACATTTTGTTACAACATGTGCCATATAATTATTAGAGCAATTACACTATATATAGCTATTTATATAATACCTATATGTAACTCAGTATACGTTAACTCCAGAACCACACTGATGAATTTTGAGTTTCATATTTTCATTCTTTATTGTGACCCAGTTTCTTATCAACCAGTAAAACATCCAGTAACACAGCCAATGGGAAGAAATGAATGGGTCTCTTATTTATGGTGAAGATTCTTTTGTAGGTTATTACAAACCCAGCAGCCCATTTCCAGGCTTCATATGGTGTGAAACTCTCTGGGAAGGAAAGGAACTCAGAGTCTCATATAGAAAATTGTTCAGCTGGAGAAGTATCAGAAAGATGGATTTCCAAAGCCAACGGTTTCCTGTACTGTGTGGATCTCTGCAAGCAGAGCCTCATCTTTCAATTTCAGCTACATGAAAGAGGAAGAAAGGAGAAACACTTGTCATAGATATACTTTATGTGACTTTGAAGACCTCTCTTTTGTGGGACTACAGCTAAAGAACATAGTTCCCTGGGATGGAGTTAGCTCTTTATTCCCTACTTCATGAAAACTCCGCTAGAAGACCTTAGAACCCTGTCGTGGATACATGGATATGTTTACTTTGTGAAAATTCATCAAGCACTATGAACAGTCATGATCTGTACATTTTTTGTAAGATAACTTGATTAAAGTTTAGTTTATTTTTAAAAAATGTTCACATTATTACCAGCATCTCTTGGCTAATGTGTAGTATTCCCATTTGGCAAATGACAGCAGGGAATCGGAGAAATAGGCTTGTATTAGATATGGTTTTAGTTTTAGAATCTAGATATGTAGTAGAGACATCTAGGAGCCTACTGAATACCCATTCTTTCTTACTAACAAAATCTTAATTTATTTTTAAGGCAGCAATGCTATCAGCTAAAAAGTCACATTTTCCTGCTTCCAATGCAGCTAGAGGTAGTCATATGACCAATTGTGGCCTAATGAAATGTAAACTAAAGTCATTGGGTAGAACACCTGGAGAAGCCCTTTATTTAGGGAAAGTCATTTAAAGGAAAGGGAAGTAGCATGGCCCCTTATTGTTCTTTATCTTGCCTGAAAACATGGACATGACAGCAAGCTACATTGGCTGTCTTGCAACTGTGAGGGATAGAAACTGCATGCTACAATTGGAGCACAAAGAAGATGGTGGGTCCCTGATGACATTATGGAGCTGTGGTACCAGCCCTGGACTTTTCATTAGATGAGAAAACACTAATTTGTTTAATTAGCCACTGTCTTTCAAGTTACTTCGGATTCATAACTAATAGAACGGGCTGGGCGCAGTGGCTCACACTTGTAATTTCAACTTTTTGGGAGGCTGAGGTGGGCAGATCACTTGAGACCAGGAGTTCAAGACTAGCCTGGCCAACATAGCAAAACCCTGTCTATATTAAAAATACAAAAAAATCAGCTGAGTGTGTTGGCACATGCCTGTAATCCCAGCTACTTGGGTGGCTCAGGCACAAGAATTGCTTGAACCCAGAGGCGGAGGTTGCAGTGAGCTGAGATTGCGCTATTGCACTCCAGCCTGGGCAACAATGCGAGATTCTGTCTCAAAATACGTATGTATATGTAACTGATAAAACAGACCAGGGGCTGTTCATGAGCCAAATCCAGCTACTACCTGTTTTTTTGTAAGTAAAATTCTATCGGAACACAGCCATTCACTTATGTATTATCTGTAGCTGCTTTTGTACTACAAGTGCAGAGTTTAGTAGTTGCAACAAACTGGCCTACAAATCCCCCAAAATTTCCTATTTTGCCCTTTATAGAAAAAGTTTGCTGACCCCTAGACTAGACCAACCCCTACATTTTACACATGAGAAAAATGAAGCTCACAGTATTATCAACACAGTAAGTTAATGGCAAAACCAGAATCATAATTCAGGTTGACTGACTCCCAGGCTATCTTTCTATTAACTATTACATATTCTCTCTAAAGAGCTGGAAGAAAGATCACCCATGGCAATATGTAGGTTATTATTACAAACCCAGCAGCCCATTGATAATGGCAAAGATGGCAAGAAAAGCCTCTAGAAAAAATATTAACAATGTTGAAAGTCCTGAATTAAGCCAGTACCTCCCTCCTAATTTCCCACCACATGGGGCAGGCAAATGACAGAGGCATCTATGTCATACCTTTTTCGTGTACTTGTAGGCCTGCTCAGCTTCTAATTGCCGTCCAACCTGAAAAAAAGTTCAGCAGCTGGTGATGATGCCAGGTCATAAACATTACGGTAAGGAAAATACATTGCTTCAGCTGTTTCCCCCTAAGTAGAGGCTTCTACACCTTCCAGTTAAGAACCTCTGAATTCAGAGGGGAAGCTAGCAAGTGAAAGGTAGTAGGGAGAAAAAGCGTTGTTGTTGTTGTTGTTTTAAATTCCTCCTTCATTTTGAAAAGCTTAAAGATAACTTGGCCTCTCATTTTTTTTTAAAGCACCATGCGTCATTTGTTCCTCTTAGGATTGAAGCCATTCTGTTAGTAATAATTAACACCTACCAGTTCGTACTATGTAATTTACATTATTTTCATTGTTGACGTTGTTTTCAGTGCTTTACCTAAATTCACTCTTAATCCTCAAGACCTAGGAGATAACTACTGTTATTTATTATTCCCAGTTTACAGAGAGGTTAAGTAACTTGCCAGGGTTATGAAGCTAATAAGTAGAGGGGCCAGGTTTTAAAACAAGGCCCCAGAGTCCAAGACTCCAGAGTCCAAGTTTTTAACTACTACATTATTCTGTCTCTAGGAATTAGAAAAAGTAGGTATCAGAATTACTTCTATGAAGATCTAGATATGAGATAAGAACACTAACTACTCTCTCTACCACCCAGTTAATATTATTCTTTGCATGAACCACTCCTCCAGGAGTTAAATGAGATAATATGAATCCCCTATTCGACTTCACAGTTACATAGTAACTGAGAGTATGCGAAGTCACCTGGGAAAGCTTAAATACGTAAGAACCACAGAATATTCAGGTCTGAAGGGGACTTGGGGAATACCTAGTCCAATTTTCTAATTAATGCTAGTCCGTATAAAATTTTTACTAGTTCACAAAACTTTCATACCTCAAATCCTTACTTCCTACAGATCTACACTTTGCAATGTTCCCACTTGAAGTTCACTGAATTGCCAGTGGCATTTTCCAGCACATCTTTCTTTCCTACCACTATTACTTTTGTTTCCCTACTGCCACAGGAGGCAGAGGCCCAAATGATGTGAGGATCCTGAATAGCCAAAACAATTTTGAAAAATAACTTTTCTGATATGAACATTCCTGCAGTAAAATCCTTGTACATATTTTCTTTTTTTTTTTTGAGATGGAGTCTCACTCTGTCACCACCCAAGCTGTAGTGTAGTGGCACAATCTTGGCTCACTGCAACCTCTGCCACCCAGGTTCAAGTGATTCTCCTGCCTCAGCCTCCTTAGTAGCCGGTATTAGAGGCTATGTATGTATCTTCTTGTATTTTTCTTAGCACTATTATCTAGATATGACACTGCAGAATTGTAGCTATGAATGTAACTAAATAATGCCACATTGCACTTAAAAGTGCAATGCCAATTTACATCCGATTATAATTATGAGAATTTTCAGAAGTGCTAATACCATACTTTATTTTTTGCCAATCTGATGGCTGTGAATTTCTGCCACATCATTATTCTAAGTTGCATTCTTATGCTTACTAGTAACACAGACCTTCTTCTCATATACGTATTAACTTTACAGTCTCCACATCAGCACACTACATATTCCTATGCCATTCCGCATGCCCTCCCCTTTTGTTTTTCTTTTTTGAGACAGGGTCTGGCTCTGTCATTCAGGCTGGAGTGCAGTGGCACAATCACAGCTCACTGCAGCCTCGAGCTTCCAGGCTCAAGTGATTTTCCTACTACTTTAAAGTTGGAAACTCATGTATAACAAATGACACTAAAGTTTAAGGACTTTATTATAAATATTTGCAGAATTTATAACTAAGAGGATTAGCATCCAGATTATATAAGTAGCTGCTACAATAAGGAAGAAACTCCACAATCTGATTTTA
Source organism: Leontopithecus rosalia (assembly GCA_028533165.1). NCBI lineage: Eukaryota > Metazoa > Chordata > Mammalia > Primates > Cebidae > Leontopithecus > Leontopithecus rosalia. The sequence continues at coordinate 6,272 of JAPYYA010003189.1, read as the reverse complement.
AAATGGGCACAGGGTTGGGTGCAGTGGTTCATGCCTGTAATCCCAGCACTTTTCGAGGCTGATGGGGAAAGATCACTTGAGCCCAGTTGTTCCAAGACCAGCCTGGGCAACATGGTGAGACTCTGTCTCTACAAAAATAAAAAAAATTAGGCGTGGTGGCACACACCTGTTGTCCCAGATACTTAGGAGGCTGAGGCAGTAGGATCACTTGAGCCCAGAAGGTCAAGACAGCAAGTGAACTGTGTTCCTGCCATAGCACTCTGGCCTGGATACCAGAGCAAGACCCTGTCTCAAAAAAAAAAAAAAAAAAAAAGGACTTAGATCTTTAGGGCTGGGCACAGAGGCTCATGCCTATAATCACAACTCTTTGGAAGGCTGAGTCATGAGGATTACTTGAGGCCAGGATTTCAAGACTAGCCTGGGCAACATAGTAAGACTCTGTCTCTACACATAAAAAAAAAAAAAATAGCCAGGAGTGGTGGTACATGCCTGTAGTCCCAGCTACTTGGGAAGCTAAAGTAGCTGGAGGATCCTTTGAGCCCAGGATCGTACCACTGCACTACACTCCAGCCTGGGCAACAGAGTAAGACCCTGTCTCTTAAGAAAAAAACTTAGGTCTTTAAACCAGTTGGAACTGTGTGTGTGGTATGAGGTAAGGAACTAATTTTTTTTAATATGGATAGTAGCCAGTTGTCCCACCACCATTTAGTGAAGAGTCCATTTGTTTCCCACTTTGCAGGTACTATATAGTGTCTTTATAAAAATAACTATATTAAGGTATAACTTACATACCATAAAATTCACAAATTTTAACATTCTGTCCTGCAAGCATCAGCACAATCCAGTGTTAGAAGACTCCTATTACCCCAAAAAGTTCTTTCATGCCTGTTTGCAGTTAGTCTTCATCCCCACCTTTGGCTCCAGACAACCATTGATCTGTTTTCCTTATTTCAAATAAATAGAATCAAATAATATATAGTCTTCTGTGCCTTGCTTTTTTCACTTATCATATTTTTGAGGTTTATCCACATTGTTACATGAATCAGAATTTCATTTTAACTGCTGAGTAGTGCACCTTATTTTGTTTACCCGTTCACTGATGAACATTTAAAATGTTCCCAGTTTTGGGCTACTATTAAATGCTGTAATAAAAATTCATATACAAATTTTTGTGTGGACATATGTCTTAATTTCTCTTGACTAGATACAGACAGGTAGAATTGCTTGGACATATGATAAATATATGTAAATTTTTTAGAATCTGACAAACTGTTTTCCAAAGTGGTTGTAATAATTTACAACCCTACCAGTAATGTGTGAGGATTCCAGTTTATGTACATCCTTGTTAATACTTGGCATTGTCTATTTTTTTTTAAGACAAGATCTCACTCTGTTGCCCAGGCTGGTGTGCAGTGGTGCCATCACAGGGACTCACTGCAGCCTCAACCTTCCAGGATCAAGTCATTCTCTCATCTCATCCTCCCAAGTAGCTGGGACTACAGGCACATGCCACCATACCTAGCTAATCTTTGTATTTTTTTTTTGTATTTTTTTTATTTACTGTATTAGTCCCTTTTCATGTTGCTGATAAAGACATACTCGAGACTGGAAAATTTACAAAGGAAAGAGGTTTAATTGGACTCACAGTTCCAAGTGGCTGGGGAGGCCTCACAATCATGGTGGAAGGCAAGGAGGAGTAAGTCATGTCTTACATGGATGGCAGCAGGCAAAAAGAAGCTTGTGTAGTGAAACTCCCATTTTTAAAACCATCAGATCTTGTGAGACCCATTTACTACCAGGAGGACAGTGCAGGAAAGACACCCCCTCCCTGCCACCGAATAATTCACTCACCTCCCACTGGTTCCTCTCACAACACATGGGAATTGCGGGAGTTACCATTCAAGATGAGATTTGGGTGGGGACACAGCAAAACCATATCAGACAAGGTTTCACCATGCTGTCCAAGCTGGTCTCAAACTCCTGGACATAAGCAATTTACCCACCTCAGCCTCCCAAAGTGCTGGGATATAGGCACAAGCCACCATGCCTGGCCTATCTTTTTGATTTAAGCTATTCTAGTGAGTGTGTAGTGTGGTGTCAATCTGCATTATTTTAAGGAGTATTTTTTAAATTTTTTGACATAATTTCAGATTAAGTAAAAGTTATGAAAATAGTTCTCTCTTCCTTCCCTCAGGAAATAATACATGTACTGCATATATAAATATATACAGTAGTCCCCCTTATCTGAGGTTTTGCTTTCCACACCTTCACTTACCCAAGGTCAATCTTAGCCCACCAGGATCTGAAAATATTAAATAGAAAATTCCAGAAGTAAACAATTCATAACTTTTAAATTGCACACTGCTGTTCTGAGGAGTGTGATGAAATCTTGTGCCATCCCTCCCAGGAAATGAGTCATCCCTTTGTCCAGCATATCCCCACTGTAGACACTACCTGCCAATTAGTCACTTCCTAGCCCTCTCAGTTATCAGATCAACTGTCATGGTCTCACAGTGCTTGTATTCAAGTCACCCTTATTTTACTTAATAATGGACTTAAAGCGCAAAAGTAGTGATGCTGGCAATTTGGATATGCCAAAGAGAAGCCATAAAGTGTCTTCTTTACATGAAAAGGTGAAAGCTCTTGACTTAATCAGGATAGAAAAAAAATTGTATGCTGAGGTTGCTAAGATCTGTGGTATGAACTTATCTTCTATCCATGAAATTGTGAAGAAGGAAAAATAAATTGTGGATATTTACTAGCACCCGTGGGCTATTAGCGAAAAAAGTATTAATTTAAAAAAGAAATTCATGCATAGCATATATAGGATTCAGTACTATCCTTCATTACAGGTATCCACTGGTGGGGGGTCTTAGAACATATTCCTGGGGGATAAGGAGGGATGTATGTGTGTGTGTGTGTGTGTGTGTGTGTGTGTGTGTGTGTGTGTGTATAAAAGTTAGAAAAACATAGAAAAGTTAAAAATAAATAGAAAAGTTAAAAGATATGTTTGTGCATGTGTGTATGTATATATATATCTTCACATTATCCACAACATAAATTTTTGTTAAATAATACACTTAACTTTTTCTGAACATTTGCAAGTAAATTGGAGTTATGATTCAATGTTAATACTTTAGGGTGTGTTTTCTAAAATCAAGGATATTCTCTTATATAACCACAGTACAATTTCACAATCAAGAAGTACACTTCCTGATAGAACACTATCAGGAAGTATAATAATAATATCTAATAGATAGAACACTATTCTATCAGGAAGTATACTAATATCTGATAATAGATAGAACACTATTATCTAATCTGCAGACCTTATCTAGATTTTTCCAATTGTTCCAATAATATTATTAATTCATTTTTCATTTACTCATTCATTTTTTGAGACAGGATCTTGCTCTATCGCCCAGCTGGAGTGTGGTGGCATGAACACAGCTCACTGCTGCCTCGACCTCCTGGGCTCAAGCAGTCTCCCACCTCAGCCTCCCAAGTAGCTGGGACTATAAGGTGCCACCATGCCCAGTTAATCTTTTTAACATTTTGTAGAGACAAGGTCTCACTATGTCACCCAAACTGTTCTCAAATTCCTGGACTCAACCAGTCCTCCTGCCTTGGCCTACCAAAGTGCCAGGATTACAGGCATGATCACCATGCCCAGGCCAATAATGTCCTTTATAACAAAATAAAATCCAAGATTGTGCATTGTATTCCTTATTTATGTCTTCAGTTTCTTTTAATCTGGAATAGTTCTTGAGTCTTTGTGTTTCGTGACTTTGGCTATTTTTTTTTTAATGCATGCATCCCCCCTGCAAAGGGGTTCAGCACCCATCGGCATGCACCAGCTCCAGAGCCACCACAGCCATCCAAGTAGGAGAGAAGTGAGTGACCAAAGGAACCACAACTGATTCAATGAGCCATTCGCAGCCTCACTGCACTAGCCGGGCGCACCCAGACATGCATGGCTCAATCAAATACAGAGCACTATTTTGTAAACTATTCCCCAATTCATGTTTGTCTGATGTTCCCCCACAATCATATCAGGTTATGAACTTTTAACAGGAATACCACAAAAATGTATGTTCTCAGTGTATCATATCAGAAAGCACAAGCTGTTTATCTCAATACTTGTGATGTTAACTTTGATCATTTATTACATTGCTGTCACGTTTTCCTACTCTAATGTTACTATTTTCTACTTTGTAATGAATAAGTATCTTGTGGGGAGATACTCTGAGACTATAAAATATTCTCTTACTCTTTGAACTTTTCAACCATAATTTTAGCATACATTGATGATTGTCCACTGAATCTATTATGATGGTTTCCAAACTGCAATTTTCGAATTCCATCATTCTTCATACATTTAGTAGTTGGCCTTTTACTGTAAGCTTTCCTTTCTCTACCACTTAATTTGTTTAATTATATCACTGAGGGCTCATCCATTCTTATTTGTAATCCTTTTCTACAGTTATTTATTTGGATGCTCAAATTTTCCTTGTTTGGGACAGTGGGCATCCCTACTTTAAGCTAGTTCCTGTTCCTTTTATTTTTTCCGTATGCCTTTTTGATATGTGCCAGTCTTTCTTTGAACATTTTTTACTTTCTGACTCAATAAGACATCTCAGACTCATCTTTTACTTTCCTTACACTAGTTCTGGAATTTTTGGCCATCTTCCAAGAAGCCTCTGGTCCCCCCACAACCCGTTTCCTTCTAAATTGGACAATGTCCTCATTTCTTAAATGGACTTAGAAACCAAGACCTGAGCATTAGATGTGCTTATGTCCCCCACTACCACTATTTATTTTTGAGATATAGTAGGACACATATGAATATATTTCTATAAATACACAAATATTTCTATATATCAATTTATACCTATACCTATTTAATCTATCAAACCATGAGCTCTTATTAGTATCTCCCATTCTGATCCACCACTACCAGGTCATTCTATCCTTCTTGTTTCCATATTTGTAACTTCCTTTGAAGCACAGTGAAAAATGTGACTCTCATTGTCTGCAACATAATTATTTGTTAAATCATAGAATAGTAATTTCAGAACTGCTAATTCATGCCTAAAACTATACTCTAAGGACGGGCGCGGTGGCTCACGCCTGTAAGCCCAGCACTTTGGGAGGCCGAGGTGGGTGGATCATGAGGTCAAGGGATCGAGACCATCCTGGTCAATAAGGTGAAACCCCGTCTCTACTAAAAATACAAAAATTAGCTGGGCAAGGTGGTGCGTACCTGTAGTCCCAGCTACTCGGAAGGCTGAGGCAGGAGAATTGCTTGAACCCAGGAGGCAGAGGTTGCAGTGAGCTGAGACCGTGCCATTGCACTCCAGTCTGGATAACAACAGCGAAACTCCGTCTCAAAAAAAAAAAAAAACTATACTCTAAAATGTGTATTAAGGTTTTTTCTCGTTAGCCTGGTATATAGTATGTATTAGTCTACATTGCAAAGAATGTTTTCAAAAGTACCATGAGTTAATTATTTTTCTGCACTGTCAGTGTAATTATTCATTTAAAATACAATTTTATTTGGTTTTGTTTGTACATAATTATGTGCTCTCCCCATTTCTTGCTGATTTTCTTTTTTAAAAAATATATGAGTCAGGTGCAGTGGCTCATGCCTGTAATCCCAGCACTTTGGGAGGCCAAGGCAGGTGGATCATGAGGCCAGGAGTTCAAGACCAGCCTGGCCAGCATGATGAAACCTCGTCTCTACTATAACTACAAAAATTAGCCAGATGTGCTGGTGCATGCTTGTAATCCCAGCTACTTGGGAGGCTGAGGCAGGAAAGTTGCTTGAACCCAGAAGGTGGAGGTTGCAGTGAGCCAAGAATGTGCCATTACACTTCAGCCTGGGCAACTAAGCTAAACTCCATATCTCTCTCTCTTTCTCTCTCTCTCTCTATATATATATTATATATGTGTATATATATTTATATTTTATATATATATTATATATGTATAAATAGATTATATATATTTATATATGTATATAAATATATACATATAATATGTATATTATAATATATAATATGTATAATTATTATCTATTATAATAATTATATAATTAAATATTATATAATTATTATATAATTAAATAATAATTACATAATTATATGATTATAATAATTATATAATTATATGATTATAATAATCATATAATTAAATAATAATTATATATTATATATAATTATATTATATATAATATATAATATATTATATTAAATATATTTATATTAATATAT
>JAPYYA010003188.1:0-13139 GCA_028533165.1 Leontopithecus rosalia | reverse complement strand
CTTCCCTTCCCTCCCTCCCTCCCTCCCTCCCTCCCTCCCTCCCTCCCTTCCTCCCTTCCTTCCTTCATCCCTTCCTTCCTCCCTCCCTTCCTCCTTCCCTCCCTTCCAGCCTTCCTCCCTTCCAGCCTTCCTCCCTTCCTCCCTCCCCCAAAAAAAAAGAAATATGTGTATTTCATAGCCAATGCTATGCATATGGATAATTGTATATATAAAAATATGTTTATATTAGATATGAGATATAATTTTATATCCATATCATGTATAAATAAATTTATATTATGTATATTTATGTTATATAAAATTTATATATAATATAGACATAAAATTTATTTACATATGATATAGATATAAAATTATTTAACATTTATATATATAAAATATCCATATCCATAAATCGGCTAAGCTGCTGACCTGCTAATCTTAATTGTAAGATATAATCATATATATGAGACATACCTAAGATACTGGATAAGAGGTTGAAAGAAGATACAATTAATTTATTTCTCAAGCAAAAGACCAGGGGTGGGTGGTCCAGACTGGTCAGGCTATTCAGCTCCATCAGGTCAGTCAGGCCATGGCTTCCTCCTGTCCCCTTGCCTCACAGTTCCCAGGATGTCATCCTTGGCTGCATGGTCAAAGCTGAGTCATAACCTCATCCATGCTTCAGCCTGGAAGAAGAGAAGAGAAAAAGTGGAGGGCATGCAATTTTGCTTTTAAGCAAGAAACACAGTCACACCTACCACTCTTACTCACATTCTAGGGCATGGACCTAATCCTATGGCCACTTCTAGCTGCAGGGAAGGCTGGGAAATGTAGTCTTTTGCTAGGCAGTGATGAACCTGGGCAACATAGCAAGACTCCGTCTACAAAAATAAAGAAATGAACAAGTTACTTGGACATGGTGGTATATGCCTGTAGTCCGAGCTACTCAGGAGGCTGAGGCAAGAGGATTATTTGAGCCCAAGAGTTTGAAGCTGTAGTGAGCTATGATGGCACTACGTTACCTGAGCCTGGGTGACAGAGCAAGACCCTTTCAAATAAAATAAATAATAAAATAAAAGTGGGGCAACAAGCAGTCTGGTCAGAAAGCATCTCTTTCGCTCTTTCACACCTCTCTTTATTTTTAATAGATTTGCAAAACCACTTTGTATCTTCTAGTGTTGCCATCAATTGTATTTGCATAGTCACAGTTTAGAAATGCCAGTTCATAGGCCGGGCGCGGTGGCTCACGCCTGTAATCCCAGCACTTTGGGAGGCCGAGGCGGGTGGATCACGAGGTCAAGAGATCGAGACCATCCTGGTCAGCATGGTGAAACCCCATCTCTACTAAAAATACAAAAAATTAGCTGGGCATGGTGACGCGTGCCTGTAATCCCAGCTATTCGGGAGGCTGAGGCAGGAGAATTGCCTGAACCCGGGAGGCGGAGGTTGCGGTGAGCTGAGATCGCTTCATTGCACTCCAGCCTGGGTAACAAGAGCGAAACTCCGTCTCAAAAAAAAAAAAAAAGAAATGCCAGTTCATGGAAATTTCTGGCGAGGAGAATGTCCTGCAGCAGTTTACTGTGCACATTTTTGTTAATGAGACATCTATTACTTCCCCCTCAGGGATGACAAGTGTTATCACAATGCAATTGAGCTGATAAAATTCCAGTAAAGTGAAACTTAGAATCAAGTTGTCATCTATGCAAGAGAATGCAACATTTCAGTTGGCTCTTGGAGCATGTTTAGAAGCTAGCCAAAAAGAAAAGAAGGAAGAAAAATTCCAGAGTGTGAACAGCATGTGCAGAGGCCTGTAATCTTGTGCGGGACAAGGCAGGCAAGAGAGAAAATGGGGCAGAGTCAGGTTGTACCAGGCCTTATACACCAAACTAAGGAAGTTGGATTTTACCCCGTAGAGTAGATGCTTTGGGGGGTGCATTAGTCCGTTCTCACACTGCTGTAAAGATATCACCTGAGACTGATGGTTTATAAACAAAAGAGCTTTAACTGATTCCCAGTTCCACATGGCTGGGGAGGCCTCAGGAAACTTACAGTCATGATGGAAGGGGAAGGAGAAGCAAGTACCTTCTTCACAAGGCTGCAGGAGAGAGCGAGAGCGCAGGGGAAACTGCCGCTTATAAATCATCAGATCTCATGAGATCTCACGAGATCTCACTATCATGAGAACAGCACGGAGGAAACTGCCCCGGCGATCCAAGCACCTACCACCAGGTCCCTCCATCAACTCACGGGGATTACAATTCGAGATGAGATTTAGGTGGGGACACAGGGCCAAACCATATCAGGGGGTCCTTCCCAGTCCAAGAGCCATGACCATGTCCAAAAACTCTGTCACTGCATGGGTTTGGGTCCAGGTAGCCAGCTGATACGTTTCATTTTTGTCGTTTTGTGAGATGGGAGTCTCACTCTGTCGCCCAGGCTGGAGTGCAGTGGGACCATCTCATCTTGCTGCAACCTCTGTCTGCTGGGTTCAAGTGATCATCCTGCCTCAGCCTCCCGGGTAGCTGGGATTACAGGCTCCCGCCACTATGCCTGGCTAATTTTAGTATTTTTATTAGAGATGGGGGTTTAACGATGTTGGTCAGGCTGGTCTTGAACTCCTGACCTCCCGTGATCTGCCCACCTTAGCCTCCCAAAGTTCTGGGATTACAGGCATGAGCCACCGTGCTAAGCCCCCAACTGATAGTATTTGACCCTCACTGTCTTGCTCATAGTTAGCTGATAGCTCCAGGGATGAACACCGAACACAGGAAACACCTGACCTGACAGGAAATCTGATTCTTCCTCTCAGGAATCTGAAAGTGGGATTGAAACCACTACTTATTGCTGACCTGGGCCCAGAACAATAGCAAATACACTGGAAATTACAGGGCAGCCCTAAGAGCTGTATAAATGCAGAATCAAACAAGGCTGCTCTGCAGGGGACAGACAACCAAAGCAGGTGTGCAGAGCACAGCAGGGATGAGACTCAGAGAAGGCGCACACGAGTTTCTACCCAGTCTCCAATTCCTAGTTCCTTTTCCTCCCTGATCTGGGCTGCATTTTCTAATACTTGGGTTGCATTATACCCCTTTATTGCCTTCTTTCTTTTTTCCTTCAAGTAGATTCAGTAATAAATTATTTACAGCATAGGCTAAACTGCTGCTATTGCCCAAAAGACTCTCAAGTATAGCTCCAACCATATAGTTTATTGTATCTGTACGCAGGCAGTCCAGGAAGCTTGGGGGCTCTGAGGCACTAGGACATCCAGGGAAACAGGCTCTTTCTGTCTGTTTCCCAGAAGTCCATGCCTTAAAATGTTGCTTTTCTCTGCAAGATCAAAGCTAGCTGCCAGCACCACACCGACATACCAGGGAGGCATATACTCAGGATTTAGAAGGGCAAGACTCAGAAATGGTATACACTGCTTCTGCTCACAGCTAACTGGCCAGAACTTAATAATAATGCCACCTAGCTGCAGGAGAGTCTGGGAATACAGCTCTTAGTTGGACAGCTGAAATCCTATTCTATGGCAGAAGAAGAGAATAGACAATGAAGGAACAATTCACTGTACGCCTCATGGTTTCTGTAAATTGCACCCAAAGGACCCCAACTTGAGCTCCCCGAAGCTTTTCTTGACTGCTTCAAGCTGAGTTGATGTCTCCCTTTTCTGTGCTTGGTTCTCAGCCTGTATCACTGCACTGTACTCAGCTGTTTGCTGGTTAGTTGGTTGGGTTTTGTTTTTTGTGTTTTGTGTTTTTTATTTTATTTTATTTTTTTTTTGAGGCAGGGTCTTGCTGTGTCATCCAGACTAGAATGCAGTGGCACAATCACAACTCACTACAGTCTCAACCTCTAAGGTTCAAAGAATCCTCCCACCTCAGCCTCCCAAGTAGCTGGGACTATAGGCGTATGCCACCATGCCCAGCAAATTAAGAAAAAAATTAGTAGAGATGAGGCCTCACTATGTTGTCCAGCCTGGTCTCTAATTCCTGGGCTCAAGCAATCCTCCTGCCTCAGCCACCCAAAGTGTTGGCATTACAGGCATGAGCCACCGTGCCTTGCCTCACTCATCTGTTAATTCATCTATATGGAAGAGACAGTTAGTGATCTCTGATTTCTGCTCCTTCCCTCTTCCTCGGTAGTTAAGACCCCCTCCCCCAAGTGTTATGTTTGGCACGTTGCTAAATGTAATAAAGTTGATGTTTGCCAGAGTCCCTTACCGCTAGATGTGGTAATATGATTCAGTTCAGGGGCAGGTGCAGTGACTCACACCTGTAATCCCAGCACTCTGGGAGGCCAAGGCAGGAGGATCACTTAAGCCCAGGAATCTGAGATTAGCCTAGGCAATATAGTGAAATCCTGCCTCTGCAAAACTACAAAATAGCTGGGTGTAGTGGCATAGCTTGAAGTCCCAGCTACTCAGTAGGCTGGAGCGGGAGGATCATTGAACCTGGGAGGTCGAGGCTTTGGTAAGCCATGACTGTGCCACTGCACTCCAGCCTGGGTGACAGAATGAGACTCCGTCTCAGAGGAAATAATAAAGTTCTGACCAGTGAGATGACAGCTTCCAGGAAACCCTATAAAAGATAGCTGGCATGCAGCCTTTGCCAATTCTTTTTTCCATATTTCTCTTGCTTGGAATAGCAGTGCAATGGCTGGAGCTATGGCAGCTACTTAAGACCATGAGATATCTTGGGAGTGGAAGCCATACATGTTAGGGCAACAAGAGAGAAGTCTCGGTTCACAACACTATGGTGTGCCATACTAGCTCTGGGATAATACATACATTATTTCTGAGAGAGAAAGAAACTATTTTATTTTGGGGGGGCTTCTCCTTTACTCCTAGCCAAACCTAATCCTTACCCTAACAACCTGTGTCCTTGAAATTTTCCAATGGACGATAAGCCCTGGAGAGCAAGGACTGATTCTTTTCATCTCTGCGTGTCTAGTGCCCTTTTTCAGGTTATATTCATGGATATCAGGCAGATTTCACTTTGACCCTAATCAGGTTTGTTCCTTTCCACAAATGGTCCACTGGACCTTAGGGTGACACTATTAGGCTTTGCCAGTCCACTCACTTTCTTACTCATGCAAGCACGATTTCAAGCCCACTGCATTCTCAGATCCTCACTCTCGGGCTGACCTCGCTGTTAAGATTCAGAGAAATGGAAGTGTTTGAGACAATAGTTGCCTCTTCTTCCCAACACCAAATGAAAGGCTCACCTTTTCCTCTCCTTGCCTCTTGTTAGGGCAGGAGTTGCCGTTCCTCCCATCAAAGGCGAGGCTCTCATTCCTGCCTTGTATCTTGGCCAAGAGTCCTTGGTAGAAACATAGAACTGTCTGTCATCCCTTCACTCGCCCATCTCGATCTCCAGCTCTTTCAGAGCTTTTCTTTTTCTTTCTTTCTTTTTTTTGAGACAGAGTTTTGCTCTTTTTGCCCAGGCTGGAGTGCAATGGCACCATTTTGGCTCACTGCAACCTCCACCTCCGGGGTTCAAGCGATTTTCCTACCTCAGCCTCCCAAGTAGCTGGGATTACAGGCATGTGCCACCACGCCCAGCTAATTTTTTGTATTTTTAGTAAAGATGGGGTTTCACCATGTTGGTCAGTAGGTCTTGAACTCCTGACCTCAGGTGATCCATCCGCCTTAGCCCCCCAAATTGCTGGGATTACAGGTGTGAGCCACTGCACCTGGCCTCTTTCCAATCTTTTCTACTGATTCCATAATATGCACAAGTCATGTTCATAGAACAAACAATAAATACACACACACACACACACACACACACACAGCCTTAACACGTCATCGCCACTCATATCCTCTTTGCAACTAAACTCCAAAGAATGGTGCATACTCACTGCCCCATGGCTTCCCTTCCTGCTCATTCTTCACCCCAATCAGTGTCATCACCCAAGATGCTGCTGTTGCTAACATCTGCAGACATGTTTCCATCCTCTTCTTCCCCTCTCAGCAGTGGTGAATCATGTTAGCTGCCACACCGTGGCCTCGGTGGACCTGGCCCCTTCCTCAGACCTCTGCAGAGCCTTCTTCTGCTGCTCAGTTATTAAAATCATGTTTGGCCTGAAGGTACTCGAGGCACTCTTTTTCTCACTCTATCCTCTTTCCTACCTGACCTCCTCCTGTGGCTAAATTTTGTATTTTTTTTTTTTGAGATGGAGTTTCGCTGTTGTTACCCAGGCTGGAATGCAGTGGCACGATCTCGGCTCACCGCAACCTCCGCCTTCTGGGTTCAAGCAATTCTCCTGCCTCAGCCTCCCAAGTAGCTGGAATTACAGGCGCGCACCACCATGCCCAGCTAATTTTTGTATTTTTAGTAGAGGTGGGGCTTCACCTTATTGACCAGGATGGTCTTGATCTCTTGACCTCGTGATCCACCCGCCTCGGCCTCCCAAAGTGCTGGGATTATAGTCATGAGCCACCGCGCCCGGCCAATTTTGTATTTTTAGTAGAGACAAGGTACTTCTTTTTTTTTAATCCAGAAAAGGGAATTGTACCACCTGTTTCACGGGGTTGTTGTGAGGATTAAATGCTATCTATACAATGTGCTCAACAGTTTCCTGTGCATTAAATTGCATATCATGTACTCATATACTCTTAGTTCCTTCTTTTTCCTGTAACCAAGAGGAAGCAACCACTGGTGAACCACAAGGCAGAGAATTCCTGTCCCGGTCCTCAGCCAAAGTCTGCCTGTACTTCCTGCCCTCCAGGTTCTCATGGTGTCTACCTGCTGCGTGATGATCAAGGATGACGACCTCTTGATAATCCGTGCTCCGTGTCTTGCTCCTTTCCCTGTAAAAACAGAAAAGGCTACATGATTAAGAAATAGCACATCGAGGCTGGGTGTGGTGGCTCATGTTTGTTATCCCAGCCCTTTGGGAGGCTGAGGTGGGTGGATCACTTGAGGTCGGGAGTTTGAGACCAGCCTGACCAATACGGTAAAACTCTGTTTCAACTAAAAATACAAAAACTTGGCTGGGCATGATGCACACACCTGTAATCACAGCTATTCAGGAGGCTGAGGCAGGAGAATCACTTCAACCCAGGAAGCGGAGGTTGCGGTGAGCCGAGATTGCGCCAGTGCCCTCCAGCCTGGACAACAAGGGTGAAACTCTGTCTCAAAAAAAAAAAAAAAAACAGATGCAGCTAATGGAACGTGGCTGCATCTCTTGGGGTTCCTGTGTCTTTTTTCGCAATCCAAGCTGGAGCTACACACCAGCAACCATGTCTAAGGGACTACAGTTGGTGCTGATCTTGGCTGTGTGGGTGTTTTCCAACATGAAAAGTAGAGACAATTGCCAATGATTAGGGAAGCCAAATCAGTGCAAAGTGTGTTGCCTTTACAGACACTAAATGATTGGTTGGTAATTCCACAAAGAATCAAGTTGCAATGAACCCCACCAACACAGTTTTTAGTGCCAAATATCTGATTGTATGCAGATGTTTTTGCCCAGTGAGATATAAAGCATTGGCCCTTCATGGTGGTGAATGATGCTGGCAGGCCAAGGTCAAGGAGGATACAGCGGAGAGACAAAAACCTTCTACCCAGAGGAGAGGTCCTCTATGATTCTGACAAAGATGAAGGACATTGCAGAAGCTAGTCTTGGGAAAGCAGTTACCAGTGCTGTGTGTGGCCAGTGCCAGCTGACTTCAATGACTCTCAGCATCAGGCTACCAACAATGCTGGAAGTATTGCTGGTCCTGATGTACTTAGAATTATCAATGAGCCAACTGCTGCTGCTGCTTATGGTTTAGACAAAAAAGATTGGAGCTGAAATAGTTTTGCTGATCTTTGACCTGGGAGGTGGCACTTCTGATGTGTCAATCCTCACTATTAAGAATGGGATCTTTGAAGTCAAATCTACAGCTGGAATGCCAGGCACAGTGGCTCATGCCTGTAATCCCAGCACTTTGAGAGGCTAAGGTGGGCAGATCACTTGAGGTCAGGTGTTCAAGACCAGCCTGGCCAATGTGATGAAACTCTGTGTCTACTAAAAAAAAATAAAAATTAGCTGGATATGGTAGCACACACTTGTAATCCCAGCTACTTGGGAGACTAAGCAGGAGAATCTCCTGAACCTGGGAGGCAGAGGTTTCAGTAAGTAAAGATCATGCCGCTGCACTCCAGCCTGGGCAACAGAGCAAGACTCCATCTCAAAAAAAAAAAAAAAATCTACAACTGGAGACACCCACTTGCATGGAGAAAACTTTGACAACTGAATGGTCAACCATCTTATTGCTGAGTTCAAGCACAAGCATAGAAGGATGTCAGTGAGGCCTGGAGCAGTGGTTCATGCCTGTAATCCCAGCACTTTGGGAGGCTGAGGTGGGCGGATCACGAGGTCAGGTGTTCCAGACCAGCCTGGCCAACATGGTGAAACCCCGTCTCTACTAAAAATATAAAAATTAGCTGGGTGTGGTAGCGCACTTGTAGTCCCATCTACTCAGGAGGCTGAGGCAGGAGAATCGCTTGAACCCGGGAGGCGGAGATTGCAGTGATCCGAGATCATGCCACTGCACTCCAGCCTGGCAACAGAGCAAGACTCCGTCTTAAAGAAAAAAAAAAGAACTTCACTGCCTACTTTGACAACCAGCCTAGGGTGCTTATTTAGGTCTATAAAGGTGGGTGCTCCATGACCTCCAAGGATTACAACCTGTTACAACCTGTCTGGCAAGTTTTGAGGCTTTAAAAAAAATTTCTTATAAAGAAAAGATGTTTATTTTGGCTCATGGTTCTGCAGGCTGTACGGGAAGCGTGGTGCAAACATCTCACTTATGGTATGAGCCTTAGGGAGCTTACGATCATGGTGGAAGGTGAAGGGGAGCAGTGTATCACATGGCAAGAGAGTGAAGAGGAAGGTCCCGGACTCTTTTAAACAACCAGCTCTCTATCAGCTACCTGAGCAAGAACTCACTCTTCACCGAGGGAATGGTGCTAAGCCATTCGTGAGCGATCTGCCTTCATGATCAAATCACCTTCCACCAGGTCCCAATTTCACCTCTGGGAATCAAATTTCAACATGAGGTTTGGAGATAGCAAACATCCAAAGCACATCACAAGGTCTCCCGAGGGGTTTTCTTAGTGAAAAAGCCATTTCCATATCTAAGTGTGACATGTAAAAGAAACATAAGAGAAAGAATTTTGAGATGCAGTTTCTTCTTATTTTATCACAAATGTATTGAGATATTATTAACATACAATAAACTCCATTCTTTTAAAGTATACAATTTGATGTGTTTTGATATATACACAGTGACATACAACTACCACTATTTTCCAATATTACAAAAGTTTGGTCAGGCACAGTGACTCATGCCTGTAATCCCAGCACTTTGGGAGGCTGAGGTGGGCAGATCACTTGAGGTCAGGAGTTTGAGATCAGCCTGGCCATCGTGGTGAAACCCCATCTCTACCAAAAATATAAAATTAGCCAGGCGTGGTGGTGCACACCTATAGTCCCAGCTACTCGGGAGGCTGAGGCGGGAGAATCACTTGAACCTGGGAAGCAGAGATGGAGGCTGCAGTGAGCCGAGAATGTGCCATTGCACTCCAGCCTGGGCAACAAGAGCATAACTCCATCTCAAAAGCAAACAAACAAACAACAAAAAATTATAATAGTTTGATCAACCTGAAAAGAAATTCCATATCCACTAGCCATCATTCTCCATTCACCTATTCTCCCCTCTAGAAAACATTAATCTACTTTCTGTCTCTGTGGATTGGCAAGTTTGAGCTCACGGGCATACTTCCTGTCCTCCACGGTGTTTCTCAGATTGAAGTCACTTTTGACACTGATGTCAATGGCATCGTCAATGTCTCTGCTGTGGACAAGAGTACAGAACAAGATCACCATCACTAATGACAGGCGCCATTTGGACATGGAAGATATTGAGCTACGGTCCAGGAAGCTGAGGATTGCAAAGCTGAAGTTGTCATCCAAGAATTCACTTGAGTCCCATGCATTCAACATGAAAGCAACTGTTGAAGCCGACACACTTTGAGGCAAGATGAATGATGTGGACAAACAGAAGGTTCTTGACAAGTGTAATGAAATTATCAATAGGCTTGATAAGAATCAGACCGCAGTGAAGGAAGAAATTGAACCTCAGCAGAAAGAGCTGGAGATAGTCTGCAACCCCATCATTACCAAGCTGTACCAGAGTGCAAGAGGCACCCCAGGAGGAATGCCTGGGGGATTCCCTGGTGGTGGAGCTCCTCCCTCTGTTGGTGCTTCCTCAGGGCCCACCATTGAAGAGGTTGATTAAGCCAACCCAAGAAAAGATGTAGCATTGTTCCGCACAGTGAAAACATGGAAGACTTAAATTTATAGCAAATTCTGTGGGAGCTTTCCTGTTCAGCTGCATAGTAAGTTACTGGGCACTCTCAATCCTTGAATATGGAACATGTGCCCAAGGGAAGGAAATCATATTGCGCTTTATAAGCATTGTATTGTAAGTGGAAGATGGAATGTCTTAAATGAAACTGTATTTAAGATTGGGAAAAAATGAGATGCAGGGCTGGGCACGGTGGCTCATGCCTGTAATCCCAGCACTTTGGGAGGCTGAGGTGGGCAGATCACCTGAGGTCAGGAGTTTGAGACAGCCTGACCAACATGGAGAAACCTCACCTCTACTAAAAATACAAAATTGGCTGGTCATGGTGGCGTGTGCTTGTAATCCCAGCTACTTGGAGGCTGAGGCAGGAGAATCACTTGAATCTGGGAGGCAGAGGTTGCGGTGAGCCAAGATTGTGCCACTGCACTCCAGCCTGGGTAACAAGAGTAAAACTCCATCTCAAAAGAGAGAGAGAGAGAAAGAGAAAGAGAGAGGCAGGTATATGTTATGTTAGATGTATTTTACCCTCATTTTTTTTAAAAAAATGAGATGCAATTCACACCCATCAGATTGGCAGGTATGGAGAAGTTTAATAATACTCAACTTGGCAAGAATGGAGAAAAGGGAAATTCTTAAACACTTTAGGAGCATAAATGAGTTAATTACTATGGAGAACAACTCAGAATTACCTAGTAAGATTGGAAATGCAAAAAAAAAAAAAAGAGCCATAAATTCCAGTTTTAATAAACTGTTGTGAAACACTCCCACATATGAACAAGGATATTTGTATGAGACATTCTTTGGAATATCTTTAATAGTGGTGCAAAATTGAAAACAAAATGTTCATCAATGTTTTCTTTTATTTAAAAAAAATTTAAATAAAAAAATGTTTCCTTTTATTAAAAAAGCAAGCAGTGTGTAAATAGCAATGTGGAACAGCAAATGTGAACGGCAATGTCTAATTTGAGTCCAGGGTTTGAGGAACTGTGCTGTGCCCAACAGGCACACATGACATTAGTAAGTAATTGTGGTTGTTTAAGAATAAAATTACAATTTTATTTTTCTGTTTAAAAAGTCACATTTCCATGCTGCCTGCCAAAACTTAACAGATAACATACTATGTCATTAACGCATCCTTGTCTATTTGAAAACCTCCAGACAAACAGGCAGATGAGCTTTGGAGCTTTGGCAATGGGAATTATTGCTTGGCTAATAATAAACAGTGTTCTCGGAGCTCAAAGATACTAAGGAGGGCACAGCCTTGAGGAGCCAAGGGAGATTGTTAGAAAATACAAATGCAACATTGAAGACACAGGAAGTTAAGAAGTGATGCACATGAACTGAGACTGTGCCACTGCACGCCAGCCTGGGTGACAAGAGTGAAACTCCATCTCAAAAAAAAAGAGGTGATGCAAGACACTGATGTGACTGGAACCCAGAATAGAATCCAACTAGGAGGCAACGTGGTAGCCATCCCCCAGTAATCCTGCCCCCTGGTATTCATGCCCTTGCGTAGTCCCCTCCCAGAGTGAATCAGAGTTGGCCCTGTGTGGCCAATAGAATATGGGAGAAATTATGTCATATGGCTTTATTTTTCTTTTCTTTTCTTTTTTTTTTTTTGTGATGGAGTCTCACTCTGTTGCCCAGGCTGGAGTGCAGTGATGCGATCTCGGCTCACTGCAACCTCCGCCTCTCTGGTTCAAGTGATTCTCCTGCCTCAGCCTCTTGAGTAGCTGGGATTACAGGCATGTGCCATCATGCCTGGCTAATATTTTGGTATTTTTAGAAGATAGGGTTTCACCATATTGGCCAGGCTGGTCTTGAACCCCTGACCTTGTGATCTACCTGCCTCGGCCAGCAAAGTGCTGGGATTACAGGAGTGAGCCATCATGTCTGCCCAGGAGGCATGTGGCTTTCAAGGTTAGATAATAAATGGTATTGCTAATTTCACCTTGGTCTCTGGGATTATTTGCTCCCTGGGAATCCATCCACCATATTGTCAGGACACTCAAAAAGAAACACAGGGAGAGCCCCATGGAGAAAGGAATTGAGGCCCCCAACCACCAGCCAACACCAAATTGCCAGCCACGTGAACCACATTGAAAGTGAATCCTCCAGTCCCAGTTAAGCCTGCAAATAACTGCAGTCCCAGTGACATCTGACTGCAACCTGGTGAGCGACTCTGAGCCAGAACCACCAAACTCAGCTGCTCTTGAATTCCTGACCAGTAGAAACTGAGATAACAAATAAGTACTATTACTTTGAAAAAGTTCCTTGAACTATATGCTGAAGATGTTATACTTCAATGAGAAATTATAAAATGTAACCATTATTTCATGCAAAAAATAAATGTAATATCCTAATTCTTACACAAAAGAGAAATAAAGATAATTTATGAAAGGTACTTTATTTTATTTATTTTTTTGGGGGGGAGAAAGGGAGGAAGACTGGAAGGGAGGGAAGGAGGAAGGGAGGGAGGAAGGAAGGGATGAAGGATGGAAGGAAGTGAGGAAGGGAGGAAGGGAGGGAGGGAAGGGAAGGAAGGAAATCAAGCAATGAGAGAGATATTGCCGACCTGGATCTAGAGGTTTACAAGTTGATTTCTTTCTTTTTTTGAGAGAAGGAAAGAAAGAAAAAATAAATGAGTAAAGGAGAGGAAGAAAGAGGAAGAGAAAGAGGGAGGGTGAACGGAAATATTGCTTTATTCTGAAAAAGAAAATGGGTATTAATAATGACCAATCAATGTTTCATTTAAACCTATGAGTAGGTGTGATGTGGTATTGACAAGAATGTATATTTTGTG
>JAPYYA010003187.1:0-13139 GCA_028533165.1 Leontopithecus rosalia | reverse complement strand
AAATTATTTCAACCATTGAGGAAGATAGTGTGGCGATTTCTCAAGGACCTAGAAATAGAAATTTCATTTGACTCAGTAATCCCATTACTGGGTATATATCCAAAGATTATAAATCATTGTATTATAAAGACACATGCACATGTATGTTCATTACGGCACTGTTTACAATAGCAAAGACCTGGAACCAATCCAAATTCCCATCAATGATAGACTGGACAAGGAAAATGTGGCATGGAATACTATACAGCCATAAAAAAAATTGAGGTCTTGTCGTTTGTAGGGATATGGATGAATCTGGAAACCATCATTCTCAGCAAATTGACACAAGAACAGAAAATCAAACACTGCATATTCTCACTCATAGGCAGGTGTTGAACAATGAGAACACGTTGACACAGGGAGGGGGGCATCACACACCTGGGGTCTTCTGTGGGGCTCTAGGGTAGCAACAGCAGTGGGTGAGGAGTTTGGGGAGGGATAACATGGGGAGAAATGCCAGATATAGGTGATGGGGGAATGGAAGCAGCAAACCACATTGCCAAATATATTCATATGCAGCAATCTTAGAAGATCTGCACATATACCCCAGAATATAAAGTGCAATAAAATATATATATTAAAAAAAGACATCCGTACTACCCAAAGCAATCTACAAATTCAATGCAATCTCCATCAAAATCTCAATGGTATTTTCTAACAATAAAATATAAATTATTATTATTATTATTATTATTATTATTTGAGACAGAGTCTTGCTCTTTTGCCCAGGCCGGAGGACAGTGGCACACAATCTGGGTTCACTGGAACCTCTGGGGTTCAAGTGACTCTTCTGCCTTAGCCTCCCAAGTAACTGGGACTACAGGCACATGCCACTACACCTGGCTAATTTTTATATTTTTAGCAGAAGCAGGGTTTCACTATGTTGGCCAGGCTGATCTTGAATTCCTGACTTCAGGTGATCCACCCACCTCAGCCTCCCAAAGTGCTAGGATTACAGGTGTGAGACATTATGCCCAGCCAGAAAAAAAAAAATTTTTTTAAATGCATGTGGAATCATACACAAACAAAAAAACAATTAACTAAATCAATCTTGAAAAAAAAGAACAAAGCTGGAGGCATCACAGTTTCTGATTTCAAAATATATTATAAAACTACAGTAATAAAAAAATACAGTACATACATAGGACATGTAGGCCAATTAAACAGAACAGAGAGCCCAGAAATAAATCCATATATATGTGGTTAACTGATCATCGACAAGGCTGCTAAGAATACACAGTGGGGAAAGGATAGTCTCTTCAAAGCTTTCTTCCATCATTAATTAATTCACTGAAAAATACACTTTAAGGCCAGCACATTGGTTCATGCCTGTAATCCAAGCATGTTGGGAGGCCAAGGTTGGTGGACCACTTGAGGACAGGAGTTCAAAACCAGCCTGAAAAACATGCTGAAACCCTGTCACTACTAACAATGCAAAAATTAGCCAGGCATGGTGTCGCACCCTTGTAGTTCCAGCTACTCTGAAGGCTGAGGTGGAAGAATTGCTTGAACCCAGGAGGTTGAGGCTGCAGTGCCCTCGGTTGCACGACTGCACACTAGCCTGGGTGACACAATAAGACCCTGTTTCAAAAAAAAAGTCTATATATCCATATATTATAATGTAATATATATTTTATATATATATAATATGTAATATATATATATAAACACACACACATTGAGTACTGAAAAGGTCCCACACCTTATGGAAAACAGCCATATGAGATATAGTCTTTGTATCAAAGCACAATCTAGTTAGGAAAATTATATACACACACTTTATATTTGCACACAAATATATATGTAATTTTATCACAGTGGGCTGTCATATCAGAAATCTGTGCTGGATGTAGATATTACACAGGTAATAGAATTATCCCAGAACAATTTATGTAGGAAGCATCTCCTGGAACTTGAGTGCTACCAAACACATTTTTGGAAATCCCACTCTCCATAGAAGAAAATATTTAAAGGGTTTTTGGTAAGTGAACATAAATCAGAATTTTGTACTTTGAGATATAGAGGAGTTGAATTGGAAAGCTGTAGAATCTCTGAGTTGTCCAAATAAAATTAGATGACTGCCGCTAGAGAAAAACTGCTTTTGTCAGGTAAGCAATGATAAAAGGCTGGATTGTATTACATTTAGCCACACTAGTAGGGAGGCAGAGAGCCTGAGAACCTGCATATGAGAGATCACAGATTTTGAAGAGGCAGAACTCAGGATGAGTCCCCATATAAAAATACTTAAATGTTTTAAACATAATTTAAGTGGAATTATTTGTATTTCAAGATTAACATACTGCTTTATACAAGGTGTCTGCACATTTTCCTTTAAATAATGGGCTCTGTCCCTCTTTGCCTAAATTAAACGTAGTTTGCAACAATTCAAAATGCAAATATTTTTTAAAATACTCTTTTTTTTGGTAGGCTGACATTCACAAAAGCTACAGCACTCTTGTATTAGCAGGTAAAGTCTGGACCTTATTTCATCCTGGGCAATCCTTAAGCTGAGATCTTTGACAAATGGCATCATATCTGCTTTGGAAATGTTGATCTCAGGATCCACTTATTTTAGCCGCCCAGTGTGGTTTGTCCCAGTCTCCTGGGAGCTTATTTTGTTAAGCAATCAATTACAATCTAATAATTGATCAGCCAACACAGAATGAATTATCCTGTGTTCTTCGCAAAGCAGACCTATCACTCAGTAAGATTTTTTAACACTGTTTTCATGAAGTCTGGATCTACTGAGGATTTGATGGATTTAAGAAGACAAACAAAATGATTTCTTGGCCTTAGGATAAAAAACAACCTCTGATAAAAATACCAGGGGTATAAGGAATTGAAGTTTGGAAGAGGCTCACTGTAACTAGCCAGGGGACAGGAAGAAAGCAAAAAGGGAAAACAAGAATCATATACTTGTTCATTCAACATGGATGGCTCAGACTAGTGCTTTCTCCCTTATAAGAATTAAATTTGTTTCGCTCATATAGAGTTAGGTGTCAAAATTTCTCTAATTTTGCAACAGCCTATTTTTTCTTTTGCTTTTGCACTTTAAGAACTTATATGTGGGAGATGGGCAATCAGTTGTCTTTGACTTGTTAGTTGAAGACTATGGAATTTTTTTCTTTTTCCGTCCTCATTTTACAAGTAGTTAAAACTTTGGTAATCTACATGAAAACCCAGTTTCTTCTCTTGCTCGGAATCAGAGATAACATATTTGTTCTTAATTCCCAGCCATGTAATTGTGATGGAATGAATTATCCTGTTGTAGCAAAGGCTTTGTAATCTGGAGACCTTGTGATTATTAATTCAGAGGGGATTCATCAGAGTCTGCCTCTGTTGGCTGATTAGTCAGAGATAGCTGGGATATTGTTTGAAGGTAACTGGGATATTGTTTGGGCCTCAAGGGTTCTTATAGTGCAAATTATTAAATGATTGTTATTAAATTGATAAAAGTAAATAATCATTAAATTGATTTATTTTATTATTAAATTATTAGATATACTAAATGCAGAATGTGGATTTATTAACTTATTGAAGATACTCTGACCAAAAAACATAAGTTGACATTTATAGGCAAGTACTTTAAACCTGGAGACAGTAAATTTAGGAAAAAGTTGAGAACCCAACATTGGCAGTAGGACATTATGAAAATCTTCCGAGTTTCTGGTTACTCACTGTAAAATACATGTAATGTTCACCTCATGGAGTTTTGTGAAATTTAGTGATATGCAGAATCCAGATGTAGTTTGTCAGCTACACTTGCAATTAAATATGACATATTATTATTTTTATTCAAGTTATAATTGCCTTTTGAAGAATTTCCTTGGGTCAATTCATTTGCAAAATAACATTTAAATTATGATATGCCTTGCCTACATTTTCATGGAAGGAACAGGGTATTACAAATATGTTACACATGTCAAACCTTCCAAAACAAAGTAGCAAGTATGATCAGGTATTACGTAGATGGTTAGAGACTTCTGGGACAATGGTGACTTCCTTCCACACCTTTGCTTTTATTGAGTTGTAAATTGGGATCCCTTTTGTTTATTACTTGACTATCCATCTTAGTATCTGGCCTTGTCTTGCACCTTTAATAGAGTTTGATAAGAGTCACTTAGATTTATTAACAATGACTTGACACCTGGCTGAGGTATGAAACTTCTGAACTACTATTGAGCAAAATATATTTAAAATTACATAAAAGTGTTATACAGCCTTCAAGTAAGAAAACAGACACTTCTAGGTTATTCAATTATTTTTAATGTAATTTTTGAGGAGATACAATTTTAGATTTACAAAAATTTGTACCTTCAATTTTTTTTCTTTAAATAATGGTATTTATATATCCTATGGCTTTGGACAAATCGATTTACCACTTGACAGCAGTTTTTGGTTCCATAAATCAAGGGGCTTGGACTGAGTGGATATGAAAATCTCTTCTAATTAGAACTTCTTTGACCCCATTATTAATAGTTATTGAATGAACTGATGTTGGAAAATGGGAAGCAGCAATGTTGCTGCCTAAAATTTGGGCAGGGACGTCTTGGTGTTGACAGCATTGTTAACATGGCAATATATTCCCTGTCCATTCATATAGGTCACCAGGAACTTATGAGGAGAGAATGCAAATTCTTTGAGTACCAAGTGAGTTCCAGAGACCTTCAAACAATGAGACTAATAAGAGTGAAAAGTCATTGAGAGGTCTCTATGCCCCAGATGTGTACATTTATTACTTCATTTGATAGTCACAACATTCTAGCAAAAGCTCAGTTTATCACCCTAGATTTTCAATTGAAATTAAAAGGGCTTAAGTGATTTTCCCAGGCAGAAAGTGACCGAGGCAGAGTTTGAATAATGTGAACTATTCACCTTTAAAACATTCTGCCTATTTCTAGTTGTAGTTTCTATCCTAAATATATCGTTTCTGATTGTATTGTATCTTGATTACACAAATCAACTAGAAATTTAGTTAAACACAGAACAACAACTTAGTAATTAAGACCCGAGTTCTGTCTGCTTTTCCTTTTAAAATATCTTACCATGATATAATCAGACTCTTAATGCTACATGGTTATTAAGGAGATTTTTCTGTTATCAATTTTGTTTGTGTATAGAGGTACTTGATTGTTCCATTTATTATAATCTATATTCCATATCTAAGCTGGCAAAACCCTAACTTTACAACAGTAGCCAAGCAGATATTCTGAAAAGTATGAAATGAATTTGAGATTCTACAAAGAATATCCACATTTTTTTCACCAGAAAAAAAAATTGTTTCCTCACAAGCTTATGCTAATAGAAATATCTTTGATAACAAAATCAGTGAACTATTACCTTCGAGGTCAAACTACATTCTAAATAAGTTATGCTACTGTTACTCAAACCATGTATTAATAGGTAGAGGAACTATATTCTAGGTAAGTGGGAAGAAGGATCACCAAACGTTGAGGTTTGGAGGGCAGCAGGCAGATGTGGAAGAGGTTGTCTCCACAGCCTCAGAAGGGCAATTTATCTTGGTAACATCAGGAGACACCAGTGTTCTGGTCTTCATCGCTCAGGTCCCAAATCTTGACCTAGTACCCTGAGATGGCCTCATCCCTTAAGATTGCATTTAATCTATTTACAAGAGAAACTGGTGTATAATTCACAGCAACTTAATACATTTACAATTGAAACTACAGTGGTACAGCCAAGTGAGCAGCCCATTGTCTCCATTTAGAGCAATAGTTCATATCTGTAACACTGCCTGAAAAGAGCTTCCACAGACAGGCAATGCTCCCGGTAAGGAGGAATGTCTACATGGACTACGTGATAATAGTTTTGTGCAATTGTTAAAGCAGGAGCTCTAACTTTACCACCTCTGTTTTAAGAATTCTTTAACATAGTATTGTGGCTTTACCCTTGCTACAGAGAATTCTATGGGAAAATCCCATTGTAATCAAAGCATTGCTCTGTGATTACTGAGATGCTGATAGATGATTGTTTCATTTATTTCTATTTTATGTAATCAGCTAATGATATTTACATACATCTTTCTCTATGTCTACTGTGCCAGGTACTTGAATGCATAAGTCAGGACAACCATACCTCTGAGGACAGTACTTGGATGATGCTGGAAAAAATGCCTCTGTAATTAATATGAATTTTCAATCTTAGGTCCGTTGATAACCAGCTCCCATCTTGACTGCCATTTTTTTATGTTAATATAATCAATTACTTTTGATTGAGTCAAAGGGAAACAGGTCTCCCTTTGTAGAATAACTTTGGAAACACCTTTTCTCATTTATTTTGCTGTTATTTCAATTTTGCTCTAAGAATACAAACACATTTCCTTATTTTGAACTTGGCAGTTGGAGAAGTTGACTGCTGTTGCTGCTTTGTTTTTCAGCTTATATTTTCAAAGGCCATGCTGTAATTAATAATGTTTTTTAGTCAATAGTTTCTATTCTATTATCCTAATTATCCATGGAATTCCTTTTTTTAAAAAAGTTGTTCTAATATGATTTAGAACTAACCTGCATTTCCTGCCTGCCTGCCTTCCAGAGTCATCATTTTCCATCCCTCTCTCCCTTTTTCTGTTTTTCCTTCCTTCTCTTTTTCTCTTCCTATTTTCTTCCCTTCCTTCTTTCCTTGAGAATAATTCAGTCTGAAAGATATTTTTGGGGTTCAGACAAATTATTGAGTACGTGTACATGTGTTTGTGTGTGTAAGAATGTGGATGGGGTTGTGTTAGTATGTGTGTCAGTAGGTGTGAGTGTGTGAATGCTGGATGGCATGCAGACAGTATGCAGCCTCGAGTATTGGAGCCAAAGTGGAGTAAGGAGGCATCCACCCAGGAAGGGCTGAGAGATGAGTGGTCAGTTGCCAGAAAGATGAGATGGAAAAGCGATGATATACTGGAGGGATTAATCCAATATATAAATATACTGAGTATAATGGGAGCCAGTTTTCTCACTTTTGGAGAAAAGATTTCCAGCATACAGTAGTAGAGAACATTATAATAAGACATGATTTTGGCTTGAGATTAGAGATAGCAGTATAAAATCACAATTAAACTGAAAGATATGTTAGATATGCTGACATTCTAACACTCAGTAATTCAGGATGTGACCATTTTTGGAGATAAGGTCTTTAAATAAGTTTTATGTTTAAGTGAGGTCACTAAATTGTGTCCTAATCCAATATGACTGGTGTCCTTATAAGAAGAATTTGAATACACAAAGAGAGATAGAGGGTGCACATGTGCAGAAGAAAGGCCATCTGTAAGCCAAGGAGAGAGTTTTGAGGAAAATCAACCCTGCTGACACCTTGATCTTAGACTTCCAGACTTCAGAAACATGAGCAAATAAATTTCTATTCTTTAAGCTACTCAGTCATTGGTGTTTTGTTAGGATAGCCTTTGCAAACAAATACATATTGGTAGATATATTATGAAAAAAAGAATGAATGTCAATATGAGTAGAAATATATTTAGATATAAATACACACACATATATGTATATGTATATCTGTATGTGAATGTATATACTCATCTAATATTGCCTAGCTCTGTCCACTAAAGAAGGTCTGGGAACTAAAACTTGGCTTCTAAGTAACCAGTTCTTGATTGCTAAATGCTGTACCACATGAGACAAAACCAGACATTTTTTTAAGTTTTATTTTACTTTAAGTTCTGGGATACATGTGTTGAATGTACAAGTGTGTTGCATAAGTATACATGTGCCGTGGTGGTTTGCTGCACCTATCAACCTGTTATCTAGGTTTTAAGCCCTGCATGCATTAGGTATTTGTCCTAATGCTCTCCCTCACCTTTCCCCTTACGCTCCAACAGGCCCTGGTGTGTGATGTTCCCCTCCCTGTGTCCATGTGTTATTACTGTTCAACTCCCACTTATGAGTGAGAACATGCAGCTTTGGTTTTCTGTTCCTGTGTTACTTTGTTGAGGATGATGGTTTCCAGCTTCATCCCTGTCCCTGAAAAGGAATAAGACCTTTTTTTTTTTTGAGACGGAGTTTCACTCTTGTTACCCAGGCTGGAGTGCAATGATGCTATCTCGGCTCACCACAACCTCCGCCTCCTGTGTTCAAGCAATTCTCCCACCTCAGCCTGCTGAGTAGCTGGGATTACAGGCACGTGCCACCATGCCCAGCTAATTTTTTGTATTTTTAGTAGAGACGGGGTTTCACCATGTTGACCAGGATGGTCTCGATCTCTTGACCTCGTGATCCACCCGCCTTGGCCTCCCAAAGTGCTGGGATTACAGGCTTGAGCCACCGCGCCCGGCCGGAACAAGACTTTTTAGAGAAATAGTTGATTACTAGATTTGGGTAGGGAAAATACAAGATGTACATAGAACATTTTATTTTGTCAAAAAGAAAAGAAATGATTATAAAATTATAGTGACATATAAAGGAGAGTCAATTTATCAAGCATCCCACTAGAATATTTTGAGATTTTCACCCAGTAAGTGAAATAAGATAAAAATCTTGAGTATAAACAGATAGAAATTAATAAATGAACAATTCAAATGGTGAGGAATCACACATTTACGTCATTTCAAGGTAATATCCTGTAAAATATTTATCAAATTATCTTATTATTTATAAGAAGTGAATAAATGTAAGAAAACTTGGAAGCTATGACTTTAGTCAAGTGTTCAAAGTGAACATCATAAGTAATGAAACAAATCAAAATCTTGCAACAGCTGATAGAAAAACAAGAAAAACAGAGCATTACTTCTGTGACAATCTTGCCAAAGACATAAAAACTGAATATAATCCTGAGAATGCATTAGACAAAACCGAATTGAGGAGATACTATAATATATTTGGTGGGCAGTCTTCATAAGTGTCAGGAAAGATTGGGAAACTTCCAGGTTGAAGGGGACTAGTATTGACATAATAGGTAAATGTAATTGTAATGCATGATCTTTATTTAAATCTTTTTTTTTTCTTTTTGAGATTGAGTTTCACTCTCATATCCCAGGCTGGAGTGCAATGGCACGATCTCAGCATACTCTGCCTTCCAGGCTCAAGCGATTCTCCTCCCACAGCCTGCTGAGTGGCTGGGATTACAGGAACATGCCACTACTCTGGCTAATTGTTGTAATTTTAGTAGAGATGGGGTTTCACCATGTTAGCCAGGCTGGTCTCAAACTCTTAACCTCAGGTGATCCACCCACCTCAGCCTCCCAAAGTGCTGGGATTACAGGCATGAATCAACACACCCATCCTAGATTTTTTTACTATAAAGCTGATTATTGGGATAACTGGCAAAACTTGAATGTGGTCTATGGGTTACATAATAGTAATATAGTAATATTAATGCCCTAATTTTGTTATTTTATATCAATAATGCAGTAAAACATTCAGGGGTGATGGGACATCATGTTAACACACCTTAAATCATTCAGGAATAAAATAGAGATTTTTTGTACTATTTTTTGTAAACATTCTGCAATTTTGAAATTATTTCAAGATGAAGAAAATAAGTAATGCTGTTACAACTAATTTATCTATCTGTCCATCTATCTATCCACCAATCTCTTTATCCATCTCCTATTAAAGAAAACTAAAATCAGAAACTTTTCTTTTTGAACTCATTTAAATTGTTGCATTGAATTTGCAAGCGTAGGGAGTCTGTTACCTGAGAATTCGAAAAGATAAAACCTCAGGTTCCACTGCTCATCCACAGGGACTGTGATGAGAATTTTCATTTATATTACCTTGTTTACATTTATAATAGTTCCAACAGGTAAGTTTTTGAATATGTATTTTTGATGAGACTCTGAGAGTTTGAATGAGTTGTTCAAGGACTCGTTCAGCTCCTGCATGTCAGGGCTCAGAATTCAGTGCCTCCTGCAGCCTGGAGTTCTTTCTAACAAATCATAGTAACTTAATCTGGCTTAGGGGTATAAGCTTCAGTCAAGTAGTAAGATTCTCTGGAGCCTTTTTGCAGTGCTAAGGATATTAGAACTAAGCAAAGACTTCTGAGAAATTGTGAAGGGAGTCCATAAATTTCAATGGAAGGAGATCTAGGTTAGCCATTTGAAAATGAGAGTTTTTGCCTTGGTTCTGTCAGTTATTTTTTCTTGTGGCTATTTAAGGCATTCAAAGGTCCAGTTGCTTTATCCCTAAAATGGGCACAACTTCCTGGCCTATTGTTTCATTAGGTGGTTTAAAGAATATATGAGATGACCAGTTCAAAGTGATTTGCACTTCTAAACGTGCTATACTGACAAAGCACAATGATGCTTTGTATTTGGGAATGAATTGTCTTTATAATTAGGGTGTAAGTTGGAACAAAGGAATGCATTCTCCCTCATAGATGAGTCAATCCATAATCTCCAGGCTCTCGTGATTTTTTTTTTCCCTTAAAGTTTCAGTCTATGGTAATGCAGTACAGTGATTACATAATTGATTCCAATCTTTCACTGTCCTCAATCCATTTTCCCTGCCATACAACTATATAACATCCTCCCAATCAGACTCTGAACTCAACCACATGACTTGATATAGCCAATGGGATATTAACATATGTGACACAATCAGAGGCTTGAAGTCTTGCTGATTGGGTTTGTTCCCACGTATCCTCTTCCTTACCCTGAAGGAAATGCTCAGTTAAGCAGTTTGTTTCAGCAGGAGGATGAGAGACATGGAGGAGGGATAGTTTGTTCCACACATCCATTGCCTTCCTAGATAAGATGACAGTTGATCTGTACACATACTTAAAGCACCTAGCAGTTGACAAGACCATCTAATTTACTACCCACAGATATCTGAACTCAATAAACACTTATTATTGATAGCTCCTAAACAATATATTGTTTTTTTAGTAAGACATGCATATATACTATGATGCAGTAAAAATCAAAGTTTCTATAACTTTAACATGAAACCAGAAGCTTCAGTATTACTTTTATACCTACCAGCTTTCATTTTCAGCATTATCTTCAGATGCCCCTGTATCTGCAGCCACTGAGGACTGTATTTCAGAAATAATGAATTTAGGAAATAAAACAGCAACTACTTAAGAGATTCTGATATTGAACTTTCATGTGAAATCTATCCCATTGCACATATATCCAGAGCTCAGTATAGAAATAAAGAACTAAGTATAACCGTGACCTTGAATGCTCCATGTAAACAGAAACAGTTAAATCATTTAGGAGATTTTCCTCTGGGATTATGGGAGCTGGCATTCCTTTTCTTTTTTGCGTGGGTAGGAAGAAAAGTTTGATTTGAAATATAAAACCTCTTTCAGTGTACTTATTGTAAAATGTCTTATTTGGCTCTATTAATGTATACACAGTCATATTTCTTAAATTATTGTTGTAATTCAAATAAGTACGGATATTGTAAATCTCCCTTCCAAATTTTAAGTAATTTTGCCAATAACAATTTTAAACTTCCTGTGCATCATCTGTGTAATGCTATCTTCCGAGCAGCACAATGGATGTGTTTTTCTTGATTATATAGTATCAACTTTTAAACTTCATTTCTCTGTAATGGATTTTGCACGACCACCTTTCAGGTAGAATCAGAAATGTTGCAGTCCTCTTTTGGAAAGTACATAACAAAATCTTGTGTTAGGAGTACAGGTACAGCTATAGCTTGTATTCTGACCAAATTCCAGTTCTTAACAACTGCATCCTAACTACAGAATTACTCATACAATATGAACTACACTGGATTTCTTTGTTCACCTCTTCTTAATTAATAATTGCAATGTTCAGGAATGCAAAGGTTGCATAATAAATACCAAAATCTTTTTTTTTTTTGAGACTTAGTTTCACTCCTGTCTCCCAGGCTAGAGTGCAGTGGTGTGATCTCGCCTCACTACAACCTCTGCGTCTGAGTTGAAGTGATTCTCCTGCCTCAGCCTCCCAAGTAGCTGGGACTATAGGTGTGTGCCACCATGTCCAAATAATTTTTGTGTTTTTAGAAGAGACAGGATTTCACCATGTTGGCCAGGATAGTCTTGATCTCTTGACCTTGTGATCCAACCCTTGGTCTCCCAAAGTGTTGGGTTTACGGGCCTGAGCCATTGCACCAGCCTAGTTTATTTTTTTTAATGATGTCTGTAGTAAACATAGTTTAACTTAAAAACAACATTGAGCTGGCATCATCAACAAGCTGTGTGATTTTGTACATGTTACTTTACTTCTCTGACCATTGCCTTCTTTATATGTATTAATATAGAAAATATATATGATCTATGTTGAGTAAAAAAGCTAAAACAATTGTATTTATGCTCTAATCCTGTGAGGACATATATGGGCTTCTAATTACTGAAGTTCCTAAAGTTAGAAATATGTGTATAAAAGTGAGTTTTTATAACATAAAAGTGTTCCTAGTGTACTGAATACTTATAAAATTAGTCTTCACTCGATCATCCAACTTCACTTAACTTTTCCACTCATACATCATGCCTGTGTAAATAATCTCTAACTTATTATTAAATATTGTTCTACAAAACAACATAAATCAGAGCAAATCAACCACATAATGGAACTGCATATCATGTACACGATTTCATGGATCTCTTAGAGTAAGATTGAAGAATTATACAAATCACACCAAAACTATTGCCCATCAATTACTGTATTGGAAAAATAGGGTGAAAAAGAAAGAAGAAAGGGAGGAAGATAGAGAAGGAGGTAAGAAGGCAATATGATGATGATAGAATTGGCACTGCAAAATATTTTCTAAAAATATACAAAAAGATTAAGCACCGTCTTTTGTACATTGTGGTGCTACTAATTATTTTCACATTTTTTGTTTGTTTAAGAATAGGTACTTTATGATTTGGTGAAAAAGAAAATACAAAGGGAAGCTGACTTCTATGTAATCATTAAATTTGTAGAGAAAAAGTGCTCAAAATGTCAGCATTCTAGGGCCGGGCGCGGTGGCTCACGCCTGTAATCCCAGCACTTTGGGAGGCCGAGGCGGGTGGATCACGAGGTCAAGAGATCGAGACCATCCTGGTCAACATGGTGAAACCCCGTCTCTACTAAAAATACAAAAAATTAGCTGGGCATGGTGGCGTGTGCCTGTAATCCCAGCTACTCGGGAGGCTGAGGCAGGAGAATTGCC
>JAPYYA010003186.1:0-13141 GCA_028533165.1 Leontopithecus rosalia | reverse complement strand
TAGATCCAGGTCGGCAATATCTCTCTCATTGCTTGATTTCCTTCCTTCCCTTCCCTCCCTCCCTCCCTTCCTCCCTTCCTCCCTTCCTTCCTCCCTCCCTTCCTCCTTCCCTCCCTTCCTGCCTTCCTCCCTTCCTCCCCCCGCAGAAAAAAAGAACAGGGTTCCAAGGATCTGGACACAGCACCCCCAGTGACCTCACAAATACTTAGCTCACTTCAGTTACCACCTTACGCTCTGCCTAAGAATGTGAAATAGTGCTCTGTTCCCTCACCCCAGCCTTCTGTCTGCTATTCAGGATCACTCTCAAGGTCTCCATTGCCTTGCAGTTTCCCTCCTCCCCTTCACGTGTTTGTGTGCCATCCCTCCCTCCCTCTGCCATTCACTCAGGCCCTCATTCTCTCTCTCCTCTCCCCCACTGTCCCTCTCTCTCTCTCTTTCACCCCTGCCATTCTGTCTCCTGTCCTCTCCACCCCATCTCTACTCCCTCCTTCTTTCATATTTCTCTTCCTCTTTGTCTCCCCACGTCTGTCTTTTTGTCTCTGTCTCTCCCTGTCTCTCTCCCCTCTCTCTTTCTGTCTGTCCCTGTATCTCTTTCTCTCTCCCTGTGCTCTCTCTCTTCTCTTCCTGTCTCTCCCTGTATCTCCCTGTCCCTCTCTCTCCCTGTGCTCTCTCTCTTCTCTTCCTGTCTCTCCCTGTCACTCTCTCCCTGTTTCTGCCAGTCTACCTGTCACCCCCTCATTCTCTCAGTTCCCCTTCTCTCTCCACTGCTCCTCATATTTCTCTCCCTCTTTTTCTTTCTGTCCCCTAGTCTGTCTCTTTTCTCTCTTCCTTTCTCTCCCTTCTCTCATTCTCTCTTCCCCTCCTTCTCTCATTGTCTCCCTCCCCCTCTCCCCTTCCCTCTCTCATTTTCTCTTTTTTCTCTCTCTCACAGTCTCCCTCCTTCTATCCCTTCACTTTCCCTCTTCTCAAGAAACACTATTCTGTATGTTTCTTCTGTGCCTGTGCAATCTGACTCATCCCAGCAAAGCTTTGATCTCTTATGCCAAGACCTTTCTCTCAGAGTCTCAGAGGCATTTTAAAAATGACAATACCCTCCTTTTCCCCTGCTGTCATTCTTTCTTTTCTTTTCTTTCTTTCTTTTTTTTCTGAGGCAGAGTCTGGCTCTGTCACCAGGCTGGAGTACAGAGTGGCACGATCTTGGCTCACTGTAACTTCTACCTGCTGGGTTTAAGCAATTCTCCTGCCTCAGCCTCCCAAGTAGGTGGGATTACAGGTGTGCCACCATGCCCAGCTAATTTTTTTTATTTTTAGTAGAGATGGGGTTTCACCATGTTGGCCAGGCTGGTCTCGAACTCTTGACCTCAAGTCATCAGTCTGCCTCGGCCTCCCAGATTGCTAGGATTACAGGCGTGAGCCACTGCACTGGGTCTGTTGTTTCTTTCATGCCTTGTTTTGTGGGCACTGATTCTTTCTCCCTAATGAGATTATAAACTCTATGAGGACATGTGTTTTTCTCTGTTATTCCCTGGAGTACCCATGCCAGACTTGGCCATATGTAGAAATACTGAATACTTAATTGAGGATTTTGGTTTCCTATTTCAAAAAATAACTCCTCATTGCTTAAAAAAGCTTAAGAAAGTGAAGCAGAAGAAATGTAATCAGGAAGCATTTAGATGTTTTTTGCAAGATGTTCTTTTTTTCTTTTTTCTGAGACAGAGTTTCACTCTCATCGACTGGGCCGCAGTGCAATGGCACGATTCAGTTCACTGTAACCTCTATCTGCCGGGTTCGATCAATTCTCCTGCCTCAGCCTCCCAAACAGCATGTGTCAGCAGCACGCCAGACTGATTTTGTATTTTTAGTAGAGATGGGGTTTCTCCGTGGTTGGTCAGGCTGGTCTCGAACTCCCGACCTCAGGTGATCTGCCCATCTTGGCCTCCCAAAGTGCTAGAATTACAGGTATGAGCCACTGCCCCTGGTCGCAAGATGTTCTGGATGCTGCGTGTGTGTGTGTGTGTGTGTGTGTGTGTGTGTGTGTGTGTGTGTGTTGTATGCACGAATATGCTTGCTCTCATACATATGTTACTTTGAATCCAAGGCAAGATTAAGCATATTAAGATGTTTGGTGACCACCCGTATATCCACAGAGTCCTCAAACTGTCCTCATTTGAGATGCTTTTTTTTTTCACGCAGTGTAACAAACCCAGTCATGTCAGGGAGCTGAGGCTGGAATGCCTAATGAGCTGTGGATGAAGAAATGATGTGATAGCATCTTCCAGATTGTAATGAACACAAGGCCCCTATTATGCCCTATTAGAGCTGCATCTTCTTGCTGACAAGCAATTCCCCAAAATAATCACTTGTCTTTCAACATCTTGATGAAAGGACTGATTATGAAGAGCTCCTGCCTGGAGAGGCCACCCGGAGCAATTTGGGGACAATTACATGGGAACTGGTAGCTGCTGGGCACAATTACCTGGACTTGAATATGTGGTGAGTGAGACTGAGTGTGGGGAATGAGGCTTTGGCCAGGCATTCAGACAGCACCTGCCCAGGGCTGCCAGCTTCCTAGTGGAGTTTCTGCAGAACTAGCATGTTGCTCTGGAGCAGAAGAATAAACTGCTTATCAGGAATACTTGAAAGACTGGTTGGGCGTGGTGGCTCACACATGTAAGTCCAACACTTTGGGAGGCCAAAAGCAAGTGGATCACTTGAGGTCAGGAGTTAGAGACCAGCCTGGCCAACATGGTGAAACCCCATCTCCAGTAAACATACAAAAAAATTAGCAGGGTGTGGTGGTGCACACCTATAATCCCAGCTACTTGGATGGCTGAGGCATGAGTATCACTTGAACCTGGGAGATGGAGGTTACAGTGAGCCAAGATCATGCCACTGCCCTCCAGCCAGTGAGACTCTGTCTCAAAAAAAAAAAAAAGACTTGAACCATTTTTGAAAAAAATAAATCATGCTAGTCATGGTTAACTAGAGAAAAGATAGAAAGTATAGGTAAACAATAAAACCACTACTAACATCTGGGTTAGTACAGTCGCTATCATCACCACCTCCACCACTATCATCATCATCATCATCAAAACTGCTACCATTTAGAAGCTTATACCCTATTCCATGTACTTTGCTAGGCTCCTTAAATACATTATCTCCAGATCTAGATCTAACAACATTTTGCAAGGTAGGTAACTATGGGCCCATTTTAGAGATGAGAAAACTGAGATTCAGAACTGTCCCAGCTCACTCAAAGCAATAGACGTCAGAGGTGGGGTTTCCATGTGGGTCTGTGTACCCAAAGTTGCTGTGCCTGCAACTTTGGCATCTTCATTCTTGAAGATGAAACAATGACCCTTACTCTCCTGGGTACCATATAAAGTTGTTGTGAGAGTTGGGTAAGATGCTGGATGCAAAAACGCGTTGCAGACTGTAAAGTTCTGTACAGATGCAAGGTTTGTAGGCAGTCCCTGGCATCCTGTCAGACACCACGCCCAGCTGCCACATAAATGAGCAATATGGTATTTAATTGGGTCTCATTGAGACATGGAGCCATGGGAAGGAAGTGAAATGAGCAGAACTAGGCAGATGAGCCTGGACAGCATGAGTTGAGGATCAAGAGAATGACTGGACCATGTGGCAGGATTGATGGAACAGAAATTGTGCTGGGGAGTGGGAACCCCTGACAGTTCCCATTAGCCACAGCAAGTAAGCATTTAGTCAAAACCAAAACTGTGCCCAGTATGCAAAGGCAGCCTCAAAG
The DNA here is from genome assembly GCA_028533165.1 of Leontopithecus rosalia. NCBI lineage: Eukaryota > Metazoa > Chordata > Mammalia > Primates > Cebidae > Leontopithecus > Leontopithecus rosalia. The sequence goes on along the minus strand of JAPYYA010003186.1, from coordinate 9,375 downwards.
CTAATTCCTTAGCCTCTCTTCCAACTAGATGGCCAACTTCTTGCAAAAAAAATTCTAGAACCACTGGAGGTGCCAGGGCACAAGAGGGGCATGAGTTTGAAGATGAGGGGTGAGGACAGTTAAGTGTCTGAGTATGAGAAATGGGCCGGGCAACTTGGAATGAGGCATCCTGTGTCCCTGCGGTCCGCCTCTCTCAACTTTCTCTCTTCTTCTGTGTCTTCATTGGTGTCAATGCCTTTCTCCACGTCTCCTTCATTCTGACTTCTGAATTTAGAAAATACATGGAATTCAAGTGTTTGGCCCCATTGTGTTTGGGAGAGCACTGGAGTCAGGAACTGGTGCTCATATTGAAAGGCATAAGTAAGGAGGCCCCAGCATCCTAAATGTCTTCCCCAAATGCCAGGCAAGTTCCCTGCCAGGCTTGGACGCTGGGCTCCACTCCCATGTTGGAGGTTCTGATGGCAACCTGGGAAATTAACTGAAGTTCTGTTGGGCAACTCTCTGCCAGGGCAACTCTCCAGCCCCCTGTGGCTTCTGCATTTGTCTTGGAAGGGGACCAAGCCAGGAGTGGAGTTTGACCAAAAGTAGGTGGAATTGACTCATAAGAGCTAACTCAGGCACTCACTATCATCCAAAAAAGAAAAGAGACGGTGGGTGGGGAGGGAAATTGCAGCGCATCGGTGAAGATGGACTTTGCTGGGAAGAACTTGTAGCCACAACCTGGGAGGTAGCAATGGTGGTTACGTGCTGCTGCACATGTCCTTTCACTGGGACCATGGCAGGAACAGAGGCTGAACTTGAACTTCACATCCATGCACTGTGAAGGTGAATCCAAGAATGAAGGTAGCCCCCAGGCTCCCCATTATGGGCCACCTGGATTTGTCCTAGCATGCAGAAATAACCAGGCCTGGTGATATAATTGGGAACTCTTTATACCAACCAGGCATCTTGTACTTGGCTATGTGGCCCTGAGTCCCATGAGCTGGGAGAAGTAGGGAGCCAATGATTGCTGTCCTGCTCACTGTTGTGGTGGTGGCTTCCTTAAGAGAGGACACCAGTTGGGCATGAACTTTCTTTCTCATGCTTTATTCTTTGTATGAAAGATTAGGCTACAATACCTTCCTTCTCGGAATGCTGCGGGGCTTAAAAGAAAAAGGGGTTTTGATGTATGTTCTCACATGTAAGTGGGAGTTGAACAATGAACACATGAACACAGAGAGGGGAACATCACACACCAGGGCTTGTTGGAATTGGGGGGCTAGGGAAGGGATAGATTAGGAGAAATACCTAATGTAAATGATGGGCTGATGGGTGCAGCAAACCACCATGGCATGGTTTGTTACATGGTGTATACCTATGTAACAAACCTACATGTTCTGCACATGTATCCCAGAACTTGAAGTGCAATAAATAAATAAAAGAGGGCATTTATGTGGTATTTGCACTGGAGAGGTTTTTCAAAGTAAAGAGTGATGTAAGGAGGAAGAATGATGGATGGAGATTTTCTCAACAGAAAATGATGAATGAATGTTTAGGAAAATAAGCCATTGTGTTGCAGCAGTGAACAAGTACTTGGATAATTTGAGATGAAAAAAAATCATATAGGACTAAAAAAATGTGCAAATGCATACAAGCTAATTGGAGTCAATGCCAGGGATCTGCCAACCTATTAACTAGTTTAATAGGTTAATCGGATTATCACTATTAACCACTAATCATTAGTAGACCTTGCTCCTTTACAGTCTTTGGGGTTCACAGAGATTTCCAGAGAGGGAAGCCAAACCACTCGGTATCCCCTGCCGGTTCTACCATACATTGCCCCTCTACTCTGTCCTTCAATGTCACCAAGTTATCACAGGGAAATGAGGGAGACTATTTCTGTTCAAGGGTGGGACTTGGCACCTGGAATGTGGAGGTCAAGGTCTTCATAGTATAGATTAACTTTCCACCTAAAGATGGAGAGAGTGACTTTGGGAGGGTGCTATGAAACCTTCTTAATGCCCTATTTAGTTGGGCTCATATTGAAGTGAACCTCGGAGATTTAGTAATTAAATAGCAGAATTCCCAGGGACAGCCATGGAACCCTATCAAGTCCTGACATTCCTTGGCCCAGGGCTAACCCGGCTGATAGTCCAGTATTGGTGCTCTCACGATCATTGCTCTGAACTAAGGCCTGAAGAATCACTTCTTTGGTCCTCTGACCCAAGGAGTCACTCCTTTCTCATCCTGTTTCCTCAGTCCCTGGGTCTCAAATTCTACCTCTCCCTCATCTGTGGTCCATCTCACTTTCATGGGATGGAGCTCTTCTCCCCATGATTCCCTTGCTTCAATCTGTCAAAATGCTCCATGAGGGTCTAGAAACCAAGGTTTTTGAAGGATGCTTGAAGAATGATGAGATATTCAGATTGAAGAAGGGGAGACACCAGGAGGAACCGTTGCTGTCTTTAATCCACTGACGTGTGTTTATTTAGAAGTGCAATGCAGAATTAAGACCCATTGAAAGTTGGAGAGATTGGATTTCAGATCAGTATAAGGAGATCAGCTGCTCCAATATTTAGGAGCTGAGCCACTACTCATGCAGCTGCATCATCATCATCATCATCATCTTCAGCCATGTGCATCATCATCACCATTCACTGAACAGTCACTGGATTCAGGCCCCCTGGTAAGCCCTTTACATACATCATCTTGTGCACATAGCTTGTCACTTTATGTGCAGCATCCCTTCTACTTACTGTCACTTCCTTTACTCTCTCAGCCTCATCCTCCCCATACCTCAATGCCCCTGGCATGTGGTCCTCATGGGGCTTGGAGCTTGGGAAGAGGAATCTTGACATGGTTGGGAAATCTAGGGAGAGAGCCATGGCATTAGGGAGGTGCCCGGAGAACTGCAGGTCTTAGAAAACCAAGTACTTGCTGGGTGCAAAACCAATTCCATTCTCCTTTATCCAAGAACTAGGCAATTTATCCTTAGACTAAGGAGTAGATAAAATATAGCATTCTTTTTCTGAGTTCCCTGACCCCACACACCATGAGATATACCATCCCCACTGCCCTTTCCAGCATCCTCTACCCGACCCACACAGAGCTGCATATAGAAAGGAGGCATTCACAAGTTTGTGTGAAATTTAAAGTCTTTGGTTTCTTCTTCCAGGAGAATTTTTTCTACAAGGCTAATCTCTCATCATACAATAAAAGCCTTTGTTCCACTATTATTAAATGAGTACTATGGTTCAGAGAGCAAATGTGAGCGTTTTGGGGGATTTGTCAGGAGCTTGATTCCCCTCCAATTATGCTATATGGGCAAGTGCCAGCATAAACAAGAATGGATTAGGGAATGGGTGGGGGGTATTGTTAATGGGTACAGAGTTTGGGATGAATGTTCTGGTGATGCTTACGCAACATTATGCACTTACTGCCATTGAATTGGATGCTTAAATATGGTTAAGATGGGTGAAAAAAAAGAGAGAAGGAAAGAAACTGGCTGAGCATAACATTTGGAGACATGGGGGCAGCTAGCAGAAGAAACAACGAAGAGTTAAAAGGATTTCTCCCTCTTGAACATTGCTTGGGGAGACGCAAAATGGCATAATCCCAGTGGGGAGCCGTCAGCAGCAACCAGCCACAATCACAGATGCTCGTGCCCTTTGACCAATGATCTCACTGCTGGGGATTCATTCCAAGGATGTGCCTGCACTTGTACAAGATGACGCTGAACAAGGGGCCTCACTGTGGCAGTCAGGAGCAATACAAGATTCGAATTGGAAACAGCCCAGGTGTCCATCCAGAGGGAGCTGGTTAAATAAACTGTGAGAGAGCTATGTAAAGATAGACAATGTAACTCTGTGTGTGTGTGTGCGCGTGCGTGCGTGTGTGTGCGTGTGCGTGCATGCATGTGTGTGTGTGTATGAAAGAGAAAGAGATCCAGCAAGCTTCCTTTATACTAATATGGTAAGGTCTCCAGAAGAATCTCTCCATAGTAAGATTTATTAATATAAAGTAAAAATAGCAAATAGCAGAATAGTATAAATAGAATGCTACCTTTGTGTAAAAAATAGGGGGAAAGCTGAATACATGTATCTGTAGAAAGAAACACTGGTGCATGCTAGGAGCTAAGGAAATTAGTTACCTTCAAGGGAAGCTGTGGAGGAAGGGAGAAGGTGGATGGAGATAGGGTGGGAGCTACGCTTTCATCATATACTTGTGTATCATTTTTATTTTTTAATTGCATGAGTGAATACATTACATAGTCAGATTTTTCTCAAACAAAAAAGGGATGAGGAGAGCAGCCCATTGCAAATTCTAAAACACTGTGCAGCTATAAGGAGTGAATGAGAAAATAATAGTCCTCTTAATAGTAATAATGACCACTGAGAGTGGTCAATACTCTCAATACTCTCATTTCGGAAATATTTCCTAATTGCCAGGTGCAATGCTAAATACTTTAGGTCTGTTACCTTCTTTGATCCTTACGCAACCTACGGACACAATGATTTTCAGTACTAGAGATGAGGAATCTGGCAATCAGAGTAGGTAACTAAGTTGTTCAAGGTCATATTTCTAGAAAGTTGCAGAGCTGCCATTTGAACCTAGATCCTTCGCTGCCAAGACGTGGCTGTTGACTCTCTGCCATACATTCCCTTGTGCTAGATGGCTTACGTGGGGAGCTTTCTTTATTTCCTATGCTGCCAGCGCTTTCCCTAGCACAACACACCCATTTTCCAAGACGCTCAGCTCTTCTGTGGTCTTCTTCTCTGTGCCATTCTTGGAAAAAGCTGAACACCTTGACACCGCCAGTCTGCCGCAGGCCATGTGGTCATTCTGTCTTCAGGAGGTATTTTTGGTCATAATTTTCCTACGATATCCGGACAAGTGCCATGATTAGGCATAATGCTTCCTTGCGGTCGCTCGCAGCGTCCCTGAAATATCCAATCCAGGGCCATGCTGGCTCCACCACTTTGGATGGAGCCCAGAAGAAGGTTTTTATGGGACACGTTTTTAAACTCGTGAACGATTTAGGAATAGCTTGGCTATGAAGGCAATATGCGTACAGATGCACAGCAAAGCCTTTTCCTGTGTTCAGACGACCACAGAGCCACGCACTTAAACTTGCAAATAGGGCTGGGGTAATTACATGGTCCCAGAGGAGGCCTAACAGTCAAAAGAAAAATTGGTCATAAAAATAATTAGATCGCAGGATATTTATAAAAGTTGGGTCCAGAAGTAGAGGCACAGACTTCATCGTCCTTTGACTTTAGTGAAGGGACCCCGAGTTGAGAGCAAGCTGAGAAGCAGAAGGGCGGGCATCGGGGATTTAAATTCCAGGCTACCTGTCCTAGGGCACAGGCCTGCTGCTGATGGGATCACCAGATGGAAGGAGAAACTTTTTCAAAAGATTCTGTTGGCGAAGTCTGTGGCCTGCAGGCGCCCAGTGCTTTTCCTTAAATGGAGCCCAAACCGCCCTTTTCCCAGCACCATGCTTGATGACTTGTCTTTCACACAGCCGTTGATATATTTTTAAAGTTAATGGTACTCTGTGTCCAGAGGAGGCAACTGACGTGTAAGTTCTTCCTGGAGGGCTGAGTTATAGGTGCCTCTCGAAAACTGAAGGACCAGTTTGTTTCAGGATAAATGGCCTTATTGTGTTCTGTTTGCCTTATCTCAGCTGATTTCCCACAGCCAGCCTAGCATGTTTGGGTGTAGTATTCAGGGTTTGTTTTTGTTGTGACCAGCAGCTAAAGTATACCTGTATATCATCATCCCCCAGGCCATATCCTGCCCCAGGATCTGAGTACTAGTTACAGTGAATTAAGTTCCCTATTAAGGGGTGTCTAGCCCTTTTCCTGGTGAGGTTTGCTGATGGGGAGCTGGCTTTTCCTTTCAGTGATGAGTATGTTGAAAATCAGTGATGCTTTCTACAAAGATGTTAAGGACGACTGTATTGTAGGAAAAAAGAACAGTTTTTCACACTCAGAATACTTCACCTCTGGTCAACAAAATGTGTGTGCATTATTTTTTTCTTATGCTGACCAGGTCTTTGATACCAGTTGGGTGGCCTCTAATTCAATTCAATCCTGACACTATCTACCTGGAGTTAGAGTCAAATCTCACAGATTAAAGGTTCAGTCCCACAAGACTGCAAGACTGCCCCCATTCGGATGCCAATCACAAATCTCAGGCTGTGGCCTGTGCTTCTGACCAGGTGTCTGTAAATTGGAGGTTTCCATGACCCGCTCCTGTTGGTTGATTATGAGGTAGGATTGCTCCCAGACCTCAGGGAAATACTTGACTTACTTTTGTCCATTCATTATAAAAGGATGCAACTCAGGTACAGCTTGAAGAGACAGACAGGGCAAGGTATAAAGGAAGGGGTGCAGAGCTTCCCTCTAGGGGCATGCCACTCTCCCAGTTCCTCCATGTCTTCAGCAATCCAGAAGCTTCCTGATTCTCAGCCTTTCAGATTTTTATAGAGTCTTGTTTATGTAGGCACAATTGATTATATCATTGGCCATTGGTGATCACCCCAACCTTCAGTCCCTCCCCTTCTCTGGAGGTCAGGGAGTAGAGTTGAATATCCCAATCCTCCAATCACAGGGTTGGTTCCACTGGTAATCAGTCCTCATCCTGAGGCTATCCAGGGACCCCTCAGTCAACAGTCAACCATTAGCCTACAAAAGGACAAATCACTTAAGCTAGTTTAAGGGTTTTAGGAGGTGTGTGCTAGGAAACCTCCTAGTTTTCTAGCACTTATGCTTGGATGAAGACCAAATATATATTTCTTATTAAAAATCATATCTACTGAGAGGCTCATGCTTGTATCTCAGCACTTTGGAGGGCCAAGGTGGGCAGGTCACTTGAGGCCAGGTTTTGCCAGCCTGCCCAACATAGCAAAAACCCTATCTGTACTGAAAATACAAAAAAATTAGCAGGTGTGGTGGCACATGCCTGTAGTCCCAGCTACTCTGAGGCTGAGGCCATAAGAATCACTTGAACCTGGGAGGCAGAAGTTGCAGTGAGATTACATCACTGCACTCCAGCCTAGGCAACAGAGCAAGACTCTGCTTCAAAAAAAATAAAAAATCACAATATTACAGTAACACATGCCAGGATGGGGAGAGAGAACTCTAAGTTCCTGTAACTAGACCCTCTGTCTTACCATCTCAGTGGGAGTTTTCATCATAAGCAGTGGAAGCCCTGGCTCCTGTGCAGGTCTTGGTTACTGCTCCAGCCAACCGCTGTCAACAGGACTCAGAGGCTCTCACGGCTAGTGACCCACTTGGCGGTGGTTGCTCCTGCTGCCCCTCTGCGGTAGGTGGTTTCTTTTTCCTGTGGTAACCCTCTGCAAACCTCTCAGCAAGATGCTGTGCCTGTGACTGTGTGGATTCTTGACCCTGCTTACAAAGTTCCCAGGTTGTTTCCTGAAAGTTCTCTTAAGGAACTTGTTCTGATGTTCCTAGCATCAGGAAGTAACTGTAGAGACACAGTTACATCTGGAGCTTCGCAGAGAGAATTCGCCAGTCCTTGGTGACTGTGTGTGATCTCAGGTAGCACTTGCTAACAGCTCTGGATTCTCTTTCCTGTGTCCCACTGTGGGCTAACCAAATACCAGGAATAACCTAGTATTTGGCAAACCAAATACCGTGAATAATCTGGGTTACCTGCTGCTCCCGAAGATGAGTCTGCAATTGTGAAAGGAAAATATCTTGGGCCCCCAAAATCACTAAGGTAAAGGGAAAATTCAAGCTGGGAACTGCTCAGGTCAAGTCTGCCTCCCCTTCTATTCAGAGTCATCCTTCACTGAGTTAGATGCATATTCCGATTGCCTCCTTTAGAAAGGCTTATCAGAAACTCAAACGAATGCAACCATTTGTCTCTGATCTACCTGTGACTGGGAAGCCCCCTCCCTGCTTCTAGTTATCCCCACCTTTCTGGGCAGAATCAACTTACTTCTTACACATATTCATTGATGTCTCATGTCTCCCCAAAATGTATAAAACCAAGCTGTGCTCCAACCACCCTGGGTACAAGGTTGAGAACACACACCCCTTCCTGAGGCTGTGTCAGGGGCTCACTTCTCAGCCTTGGCAAAAAACAAACAAACAAAAAACCTTTCTAAATTAACTGAGACCTATCTCAAATGTTTGGGTTTCACACAAGTCATCTCTGACATGACTCAAGGTCACTTTCAGTTGGGGCCATGTCTTTGTTTGCTTGGGCTGATTTAACAAAATACCAGATTATAAACCACAGAGGATTTTTTTCTCTGTCACAGATATGGAGGCTGGGCAAGTCCAAGGCCAAGGTGCTAGCAGATTCGGTGTGTGCTGAGGGCCTGCTTCCTGGCTCATCCATGTTCCTTCTTGGGGTGTCCTCGTGTGATAGAAGGGGTGGGGAGTCTCTCTGAGGACGCTTTTATAAGGGCACTAATTGCATTCACCTCCCAAAGGCCCTACCGATCCCCTAAAACTATCATATTGGGGATGAGGACTAAGCTCTGATTTTTTAATCTGGTGGTGGTTGCTCCTGCTGCCCCTCTGCTGTGGGTGGTTTCTCTTCCCTGTCATAACCCTCTGCAAACCCCACAGCAAGATGCTGGCCTCTGTGACTATATGGATTCCTATCTAAGGGGTTTGGGGAGTCATGCCCTACAAACCATAAATTCTCATCAGATGAGTTTTATTGAATACTGCATGTTGTGAGTTACTTTCCAATCTGACTCAGGCATGACAAGGAAGAAAATAAAAATATTTTACCGGGGATCGAGAGGAAGATGACGCTCTAGAAGCAACTCACCACTGCAGCTCTCAGTCAAGACACAAAGTGTGAGCAAACACCACATTTTCAGATGGATCTTTATAGCCCACAGAGCGGGGGAAAAGCCCAGGTGTAAGAGGCACACAGGACTCAAGCACAGCGCTCTCCGCTGGCTCAGCCAGGCAGCCAGCGCCGCCGCAGCGGCACGGCGCATGAAACACATGGGTCTGGGTGCCCTGATAAACCGGCAATTTGAGACTTGGGAGGGCAGATTGCTATGTTCATCTGATTGAACGGGTTTTGGACGGTGAACTAGACCAGGAGATTTCTGGGAGGTGAATTGTGAACCAGCGCAGCGGGTGGCTGCACGGGAAATCACACAGATCCCGGGGCCTTTCACCCGGCGGCTGAGGCACCTGGGAGAGAGTCAACCCTACAACTTAAAAAAAAAAAAAAAGCAAAAAGGCTCGGAGGCAGGGAGCCAAGTGATCAGGCTCGACGGGTCCCACCCCCACAGGGACAAGCAATAAGGCGATTCGGAGTGCCGGGGGTTGAGAGTTCCACTGCGGGAAGAGCGGAACACATGACTGTGCAGCTCGATGGGGGAGGGGCGTCCGCCAT
>JAPYYA010003185.1:0-13142 GCA_028533165.1 Leontopithecus rosalia | reverse complement strand
ACACAAAATATATATACAAGATAAAATATGTATAAATATATTTATATATAAAGTAATATGTATTTTATATATTTTATATATATATTTTATATATATTGCATATATATTAGATATAGTTTATATTATGTTTAAATATATCATATATGTCTTATATGTAAAATACATCATATATATTTACATTAATATATAGTATATATGCTATATATTATATATTATATGTTATATTATATAACATATATAATTAAATTATAAATATTTAATTATATATAATATATAATATATAACATATATTTATATATTTATCTATAAATTTATATATATTTATATTTATAAATTTATTTTTATATTTATAAATTTATATATTTTTATATTTATAAATGTATATTTATATTTATATATTTGTATTTATAAATATATTTATATGTATATATTTATGTTTATAAATAGATTTATATTTATAAATATATTATGTTTATAGATTTATATTTATAAATATATTGTTTATCGATTTATATTTATAAATATATAAGATATTAGATATATTTAAATATGTTATAAATTATATATAATTTATACATTACATATATATACAGAAAACAGAAATGTGTATACTCAAGTTTAGACAAGCAAAAGAAAATAGATGAAAGCTGTTTCAAAAATATTATTGTAGGCCGGGGGCAGTGGCTCATGCCTGTAATCCCAGCCCTTGAGAAGCTGAGGTGGGTGGATCACCTGAGGTCATGGGTTAAAGACCAGCCTGGCCAACATGGTGAAAGTTCATCTTTACTAAAAATACAAAAATTAGCAGAGCATGGTGGCAGGTGCCTGTAATCTTAGCTCTTGGGAGGCTGAGGCAGGAGAATGGCTTGAGCCCAGGAGGCGGAGGTTGCAGGGAATAAAGATTGCATCACTGCACTCCAGTCTGGGTGACTGAGCAAGACTCCTTCGCCATGCCCAGGTCCATGGTAAACGGATGGAGCAATGGAAAGCCCAGTCTATAAGTCTATACTCAAGAAGATGGTGCCCATCCATACAGGCCCAGGCAGCACGTGCGTCGGAGCTGTGACTCAGGTTCTGCACGTGGAAGGGCTTTGTCTCCCACACCCTCCACACAGGGGAGGACAGGCCAGGGGATAATGGGACCAGCTCAGCATCGGGGGAGCCCTGGTTTCGACATGTGAAGGCCTCTGCTCTGTGGCTTTGTCAAAGTGACCCCAGCTATGAGCAGGTGTCCACCACATACAAGGCAACTGCAGATGAGCTGGCTCTGGGAAGTGAAACTGAGATGTAATACCAGCGACCAGGTAACCCGGTGTGACTTGCAGGGGAAGTGAGTTCAAGTCCTCAGGGGGAAATTAAGCAAGTTAATTGGTTAGAATTATTTTAATTGGTTAGAGTTCTTTCAGGGAGAATGAGCAGTGCCAGTAACTAAATGCACAGGATAGAAAGCTCTGGGCACAGAGGAGGAGGGTTCGCAACAGAACGTGGGATTTGAATTGTAAATAGTTGTCACTCCCAGGGATTAATGCACCAAAATCTTTAAAAAAAGGTATAGTTATAAAACATAAAAAGGTAAAAAGTAAATTAGAAACAAAGACACGTGCAAAACTGGAGCAGTATTAGAAGACAAGATAAACATCAACTGTCCAAATCCTAAAATAGAACCGGAGTTGCTTTCCAGAGTGTGAAAACAGACACGTGAAGAACTTACCTGTATTTGCTTGACAGTAAACTCATGAACGCATGAACGGAAGGCAGAAGGGGGCCGCAGGCCACTGGGTCACGTTTTAACACCAAAGGGAATTACGAGTTGGGAGGTACGGTCCCTGCCGAGCTCAGCGCCTTTGAGAGAGCGGCACCTTCGCACGGAAGAACCTTTAGCAATGACCTCAAGTATGAAATGATAAAAACAGTGAAAACTTATGGCCTATAGTACCAAGTGCTGCGACATTTGTCCTCACACATTTATTAATTCAATTAATCTTCACAAAACTCCTATTTGGCCTTCGGGAAACTGAGGCATGAAGCCATTCAGGAAGTTAACTGAGGTCACATGGTGAGTGAGGAGACACCAGGCGGTGAGCTCAGAAAACCTGAGTCTGAGTCCCGGCTGACCCACCTCCTGGAAGCTGAGTTGTGGTGTCTCATTCCCAGATCCAGGTGGAGAGCCTGAGCCTGAGTCCCTCACTGCCTCCCCTCCTGGAGGCTAAGCTGTGTGGTGTCTTATTCCCAGATCCAGGTGGAAAACTGTGGCCAGTATCCCAGGTTATCATCCCGGCAGCACATGCTCCTGGGATGAGGCCTTGCATTTCCACAGAGCTGCGTGGGGCTCATGCCTGTAATACCAGCACTTTGGGAGGCTGAGGAAGAAGGATTGCTTGAGCCCAGGAGTTTAAGACCAGCCTCGGCAACACAGCAAAGCCTGATCTCTACCAAAAAACAAACAAATCTTAGTCTGGAGCAGGTGTGGTGTATGCATACGGCTCCAGCCACTGAGGAGGCTGAGGTGGGAGGATGGCTCTAGCCCAGGACTTTGAGGCTGCAGTGAGCCGTGATGGCGTCACTCCACCCCAGCCTGGGTGACAGAGTGACACCTTGTCTCGAAAACTAAAAACAAAAAACCAGCTGTTGGGGTGGTCTTTGGCCAGGCTGGCCCCCTAGTGCTACTTGACACAAGTCAGAGTATCATCGTAAAGGTCCGACTCGACCTATCGTGCATGGCGGTGCACACAAATCCCGGCTTGATCTGAAAGTCTTTAAAAGATGTCCTTGTTGAAAAGTGGCCTTAAAGTTTTGGTAATGATGACATTTATGTCCCCAGATGTCCCTCTTCTCTTCTGACAGAAAGTTTGTGGGGAGGGGTCCCGGCAGAAGCAAAGGTGTGGACACAGCACCCCCGGGAGCCCCTGTCCTGGGCGGCGCCCGGAAACACCTGCACTGTCTCCCGAGGACGCTTGTAATGTCGTCCCTTTCACTCCCGGCCGACTGAGACAGGACCCTGAGATGGGGCCAGGGCGGAGGGGCTTTTCCGGAATCACTTGCCGCTGTGGGACGCTGGCCGGCTGTGCTGTTTGACGATCTCCCCGCCACAATCTGTGAAACTTGATTGTAATTGGCAAGCCTGAGCCACTGTCATTTGTTTCCATCGGGAGAGATCATTAAATGCAGTCAATGTCCTGAGCAGCCAAACTCCTTTCCTGGCTGTCTTCAGTCAGCCAGGGTCAGCAACTCCTGGGACGGGTCCCCAGGCCACCGTCAAAGCCCCTCAAGACTGTGGGGAGCCAGGCCCTGAGGCCATAGTTGGGTGAGGTCACTGTATTCACCACAAAATCCTAAAACCACCTCCAAACACAGGTGCCTCTCCCAGAGTCCATTTTCCCCAGAGTCAGCCGCTTCCCGTCCCGAGCCCCTGACACGCTCAGCAGGGGCAATGTGGGCTCCCCAGCATACCCATCTCTGATCGCCCCCCGGGCTCTCCATGTCCCAGAGTGCAAGGAGGTCAGACCAGGATGGAATCCAAGGAAAACTCACTTTCTCCATAACAATCAACACGCACCCGGAGAGGCAGGTCTCAGGGACACCGTCGAGGTCCAGAGCAGTGAGCTGTCTTCAACTCTGCAATAAATGTCACTTCTCCGACTTTAGATGCTGAAGGTTAGTGGCAGACACGTGTGCAGCCACGTCCACGGGGCTCTGCTGTATCGGGACAGGGACGGCCACGCAGGTCCAGCCGCCAGCCCCCTGAGGTCAGCCTGAACACGGCAGCATCCACGTGGGGATGACAGGAGCCGAGGCCTGGCAGAGACCTGCCACGGTCAGCATACCAGCCAAGGCACCTGCAGAGACAGTTGTAACCATGCAGTTTAAAGCAGCTCTAGACTCCGGGACAAGCCGAGAAGACAAGGATAAACAATCAGTGACTGAAACTGCCTGGCTCGGGTTTTGCTGGACCCCCTTCCAGTAAACTCCCAAATCCGGCTTCACACGGAGTCAGTCCCTTCCTCCCTGCCTGGCCAGACGCCCCCATCCACCCCACATCCATCATGTCGGAAGATGCCGAGCTAGAGAAGCAGGTGTGTTGAGCCCCTCGCCCAGGGCAGGGCCCTCAGAGGCTGGCAGAGACCCTGCTGGAGGCGGACGGGGCCCCGCATCTCACCCTGAGGTCCCAGGAGCAGGCAGCTGGGATGCAGTTCCTAGGACTGCTTATATGTTTCCATTGGCGCTGTAACACACCACTGCAAATGTGGCTGAAGACGGCACGGATGATTCCCCCACAGTTCTGCAGGCTGGAAGTATAGAATCTAGTCGTCTGAAATCCAGGCGTCAGAGCCCTCAGGGACCATCCCTCTGACTGCCTTTCCCGGCGTGAGAGGCTCCCTGCATCTTCGGCTCCTGGGCTCCTGGCCCCTTCCCTGTGGTCACAGCTCAGCCTCTGGCTCTGGGATCCCAGCTCCTTTTCCTAACTTGGGTCCCCTGCCTCCACACTACGGAAACCCTTGTGACTGCATCAGTGCCCAGCCCCCCGCCCCGAGGTGTGCCAGGACCATCTCCCTATCTCCCCAGCAGATTCCCGGCTCGGACAGTAATTTAATTGCACTGCAAGGTCCTTGTTACCAGGTAAGGAGAAATGCAGGTTCCAAGGCGGGCTCTGAGGCAGGTGGGGAGGTGCACACCTCCAGGGGCCGTGTCTCATCCCCCTGCGGGGAGTCCAGAGACACAGGTGAGGCCAGCCCCGGAGGCCGTGCAGCCACTGCAGACATGGGCTTTTGCTCCTACAAACTCTTCAAGAGTCTATGGAACTGTTTCCAAGCACAATTTCATTGGCTCCCAAACAGGAAATGTTACTGCTATATTTAAATTAATAAAATTCACCAACGAAAACTTCACTTTGTGTGCTCACAAAACTCACAAACAATTATACCTTTTTTTGTTTTGAGATGGAGTCTTGCTCTGTCATCCAGGCTGGAGTGCAATGGCATGATCTCAGCTCACTGCAAACTCCACCTCCTGGGTTCAAGGAATTCTCCTGCCTCAGCCTCCCACGTAGCTGGGTTAACAGGCACCTGCCACCACGCTTGGCTAATTTTTGTATTTTCAGTAGAGACAGTGTTTCACCATGTTGGCCAGGCTCGAACTCCTGACCTCAAAAAATCTGCCCACCTCAGCCTCCCAAAGTGACAATCATAACGTTTAAAAACATTTTGTAGATGAGATTTGCTCCTCAGTAGGTCCCAAATGGGCCTTGTGTCATAGAAAATTATTAATTGAATGAGATATTATAGACAATTATTTCAAATCTTTGTAAAATGTTTTATAATTTTTATTTAAAAAATTCGATGTGGTATGTGGATACATTTTTAAATATTCGTGGTACTGGGAAGGAAGAAGCACTCTCTGCGTGAGGGTCACTGAGGACAGGACCACCCTCAGCAAGTCTGAGTCCTTGAAGCACAAGTCCCAGGTCCCAGAGAACGGAAAGGCTGTTCCCCTGAATTCGGGCCCATTCCCTTCCCCACTCACCGTCACCCTTCCCTCAACAACACTTACCTTAGAAGACCAGGACTGAGTGTATCTCACCAGAAGAACCACTTGTTTTCCTGCAGAATCACAGCCCAGATGAAAGCATTTCTCCCACTGGAAGGTGAATTCAAGGACCCAGCATCTTTTCATCATATGACACACCTCAGAAAATAAAACAGAGACAGAAAAGCAGACACGGCGCCACCCACCTTGCCTGAGAGAGGGGCACTGCTCATTGGGCCAGGTGCTTCACTCTGTCACTGGGCATGGCGGGCGGGAAGGTGCAGGGAGGCTAGGGCTGGCTCCAGTGCAATGGGACTCTCGGGGTGGGGACACCCTCTTCCTGTTCCGATGGTCTCGGTGTCTGGAAGTTAGGTGTTCCCACACCTAGTGAGGAGAGGAGCTGCTTGTGAGTTGGAGAGGCAGCCGGCGAAGAGGATGGAAACCCCGCTGAGCCACCTGAAATGAGGTGTTGTCTGCAGGCTTGCAAAAGCATTTTCTGCCCCGATTCCCCAAAAAAGGAACTTCTGCCCTGATCCCCAGAAAGCAAGCCCCCCGAGAGGACCAAGGACTTACTGACCCCAGAAGGCAGAAGCCCCCTGAGAGGACCAAGAACCCACTGACCCCAGGAGGCAGAAGCCCCCGAGAGGACCAAGAACCCACTGACCCCAGGAGGCAGAAGCCCCTGAGAGAACCAAGAACCCACTGACCCCAGGAGGCAGAAGCCCCCGAGAGAACCAAGAACCTACTGACCCCAGAAGGCAGAAGCCCCCAAGAGGACCAAGAACCCACTGACCCCAGGAGGCAGAAGCCCCCGAGAGAACCAAGAACCTACTGACCCCAGAAGGCAGAAGCCCCCAAGAGGACCAAGAACCCACTGACCCCAGGAGGCAGAAGCCCCTGAGCAGGGTGGGCCTCCAGCTGGTGTTGGCTGTGGGTGTTTCCAGCCATATTTGGGAGCTAAATCTGTGAATGTTCTGAGGGCACCATTCACGTGAAAGTGCGGTACGAATAAAAGTGTGTGGATTTTCTTTTAAAAGAAATTAAACAGGGCCGGGAGCAGTGGCTCAAGCCTGTAATCCCAGCACTTTGGGAGGCCGAGGTGGGTAGATCATGAGGTCAACAGATCGAGACCATCCTGACCAACATGGTGAAACCCCGTCTCTACTAAAAATACAAAAATTAGCTGGGCATGGTGGCGCGTACCTGTAATCCCAGCTACTCAGGAGGCTGAGGCAGGAGAATTGCCTGAACCCAGGAGGCAGAGGTTGCGGTGAGCCGAGATCGCGCCATTGCACTCCAGCCTGGGTAACAAGAGCGAAACTCCATCTCAATAGAGAAAAAAAAAAAAAAGAAATTAAACAAAGACGCAGACAGGTAATCGGATGAAACCAGATGCAGTGGCCTTGGGCAGCTGGGCTTCCACGCTGCACTTTAAAGTGTTTACATCAAACTGGAGAGCAGAGCCCACGCCTGCTGCTTGTTCACGCCCAGGGCAAGCGCCGTGACTGCTCTTCCTGCGAGAAGTCCCGGACGGGGACGACCTCCCTGAGACTCCGCAAACGTGTGTGCAGATCCACGTTTTAAATATTAACCAACTTAAAACTACTCAGTCCACTTTCAGTGCAGTGAAACCTGCCAGGCTGCAAACACAAAGTTTCTTTTTATTAAAGAAAAAAGAGTCACAAACAGGATTACAGAAAGAACGTCTGTTACTTTCACAACACTTCGTGTATCTTTTACTTTCACATAAACAAAGAGGAATATGTCATGCATTTTAAACCTCTTTTCTTTTAAAGAGAAGAAGGAAGAAAGAAAGAGAAACCACAGAAGCCAACAAAAGCCCCTTGGCCCACAAATATTAGTGTTTTATGGACTCCTCATCTGCGTCTAGTGCTGGGCTGGGCGGGATATCCTTTCTCTCACAACCTGCTTTTCTGTGTTATCGTTGATGGGCTGACCGATGTGACCTCTCAGTAGATACAGAAACACAGAAATAGCCCTTGCATAAAACATGTTGGAGGTTCGTGGGAACCTCTGCTGTGCCATGTGAGGACGCTAATGAGAACGCTGAGCTGCCCGTCCACTCTGTGGGCACCAATGGTGTGTAGATCTTGTGTGCGCCCGGCCCGGGTGGCCAGCCTGCGGCCTGAGGATGGAGGGGCTGGGCTCCCTGAGAGGCTGTCCCTGGGGCCGGCCAGTAGTGGGGCCACGTCCCGGCCACAGCCCTCGACGGCCACCACCTGCGGAGGCCCCGCCAGTCACGCCGCCCACTTACTGGAAACTGCGTGGCCATGTCTTGGGGTCAGTTCCCGAGCAGCCCATAAATAGCTGTTTCCAGAGGTGAGTGTTCTATTTGCAGCAGCCCCCTTCTCCTCCCATCTCCTTGAGTGATAAATCCAGCAACGAACTCAACGGCATGGTTGTTCCACAATATTACGGTCAGAAATGAATCAAGGCCACAGTGTCACCGGCCGCAGACAGGCCATAAATACACCATTATTAATCTGTGCTTAATAAAATGAAAAGGTGGGGCCGCAGAGCTGCTGGCTGCCCAGGTCTGCGTGGCCAGGATCAGTGGCCTCTTTGTTTGGGGTGGGGTGGGCAGGGGAGTGGTGTTGTCACCTGAAAACGGAGACTGGGTCACACCCCTGTCCCCAAAAGGCCTCAGGGTTCACCCTTGATGACTCACAAAGACAACTGTGCTGGGTGTGGGAACGCAGTGTCCGGAATAAACATTCGCCCTGGTGCGCGTCCGCTGGCACCACGAACGCCCGTTCACGCTGCACTCTGGGTGCTCCCATCGCTGGCACGCCGCCGCCTCTTCACGGGGTGGGGAACACTGCCTGTCTGGAGGGTGCAGGAAGAAGGGACCAGCAGTGTGTGGCTGTGAGAGCTATTTTTCCTGTCCTGCCTTCCACACAGGGGATCCCTCCTCACTTTCACAGTCACCTGCCACGGTGGCATTTTTTACCTTTATTTAAAAAATCAAAACACACAAACGTGAAGATTCCAAAAGAATCTGCTACTTCCCCAAACGGCAGCAAATGGGGAAAGTGAGGGCAAGACCACATACCTGGAATTCGGATCTACGCTGGGCGAGGCCAGGCTGGCCTGGGATTCACGGGACACTGAAGTGGGGGAGTCAGAGCGCTCAGAGCCACATCTGCAGGAGGACACCCCCCCCCCCGGGCCCTCAGGAGCCAGGGCCGCCCCAGTGCAGGGCAAGCCTCCCTCCCCACAGGCTCTGCAGGCCTCCCGGCCTGGGCTCTCTGTGGCCCCCACCTGAACGTCTGGCTTCACGGCTTCTTCCCAGGGAATCCGCCCACTGGCTTTACCCAAATCACTCAGGATTCAGGAGGAAAGAGCAGGTGAGGGGAAAAGGACAGAGGAAAGCACAGAAAACTAGGAAGAAATGATTAACAATCCTTCATGTCAGAAAGGGAAAAATGCAGCCATCCATTCGGAATTCCCCAGGGCAGTCCCCACCAGACGGAGCCACGGGCCCCGCGGGTCTGGAACACGGACAGGCCTGGCCTGATGAGCCATGCAGGGTCCGTCAGGGTTAGAACCCCCGGCAGGCCTGGCCTCGGCGGCCCCGCAGAGACGGCGCGCTGCGCAGCCTGAGCAGCAGAGGGCCCCGGCGCGCTTTCCACGCGGCAGGACTCGGCCTCGGCGGTCCTGCTCCTCCCGGGTCCTCCTGCGCCTGGAGCGGAGCCGGTCACGCAGTTGTCTGTGCACGACTACGGCATAAACAGACGCGTGTGAGCCTCTGAACACACCCGTCCCAATATCTGGCACGTTTCAGTTCCATTGACACATTAGGGTGGATTCAGGCTTTGACCCTTGCGTGATTTAGGAAACCCTCCAAGAAAAGTCAAACCCGGTAGGGACGGGAAAGGCAGCAGGAGGCTGCGCCTGCACGGGAAGGAAACCTCCCACGAGCTGCATCCTGAAGCCTGCCCAGGCTTCTCGCAAGGCCCACCTGAGCGCCATGCGACGTTTCTAATGAATAATGGCCTCACATACACGTTTCCCCCAATTTTTCTGCATATTATTCAACCACCTTTCCAGGTCCGGTGACTACCTCTGTTTTAATGTTTTTTTCCATAGAGAGAACAGAAAGAAAACAGTTTCCAGAGATGTGGAAAATAGGCAGGTATTCTTAGCGCTCCCCGTGCGCCTCGCCCAAGGTCAAGATTCCCGTGGCCCACCACAGAAGCACCTGCTTTTCCAACTGCTGGCGCGCTGGGCATCGTCCACACCGGGTCCTGAAAAAGCCTAACTCGCCATTGCGTTTGTGCCACACGTCTGTCTTCCCTTGTGTGTGATGCGTTTGTCTGCATCACAGACAAACGTTGTGATGCATTCTCTACAGGGGCGTCTCAACAGATGAGGACTTTTGTTTGGACGAGGCAGGGACCAACCTGCATGTGACTTCCGACCTGTGCAGGGGAATTCCCCACAGCAGCCTCCGTTTTGACGCCTTTTGAGCCTTGTGTCTGCTCAGCTCCCCACCACCTTGGTCCCTGGAGGTGACTTCTGTGTTGGAACTCACCTCCAGCCTTGCTCTTTGGTGTCACAGGCCAAGTGAGAGGCATGGTGCTTGGATGAATGTTCTGGAAGCCATTCCCACACTGGGAAGATCAGCAGTAACTGAGCCGGGACAGTGAACCCCAAGTGGATCCCACCATTTCAGAGTGAAATTATTGCCATTCATCACTTTTCAAAGTGGATCTCAAAGCTCTCAGGAACTGCCAATTTTAGAGAATGCAGGACAATCAGCCAAAAACAGCTAGGAAAACACTAAGGGCACACGAACATTTTAGGTTCTCCTCTGGAGGAGCTCCTGGGTAGCTGGGAAGCCCCTTGGCCTTGATTCTGGTCCCCAAGATCTTCCTAAACCCTCAGCTGTCACTGAAATCAGTCGGAACAACCCCCTCAGGGAGTCTGAGCTGCACTCGGCATGCCCACCGCTGTGCTGAGCCATGTACACTTCACCACCACTGTGCCGTGGACACTTCGCCGCCGCCATGCTGAGCCGTGGACGTTTCACAGAAGAAGCATGAGCCTTTGCTCTCAAGGGGGAAGGAAGCTCACATGCACCCTCGGAAAAGGCAAAAATGAGCCCCCAAACCAGGAAACAGCCAAGACAACCTACCAGCAAAGGTTAGGTGATTTAATAGCAGGTGCAGCAGCTATGGGAGCCTAGAGAAGCACTGAATAAACGTCTACAACAGAGGAAAACCCAGGCTGCGTCTCAGCTTCTCTTCCTCAAAGACTGCAGGGCTGAGAAAGGAATTCCCAGGACAACACCTCTCCACTCACCTGCGCTGCCCACGCCTGTCCCCTGTAACACCCATGTCATTGTCATACTGAAAATGAAGAGTGACTCTGACAACAGCCGGCACTTTTGAATGCTCGACACTATCCTGATTTCTTTATATATCCTTAATGTGTTCATTTAGTCTTTGACAAAACAGTAAACCTATGATGCAGACAATATTGCAGAAACTGCAGCATACGATGATCAATCACCTTGCCTAAGGTCACCCAGTCTCACAAGGCAGAAACCGGCGAGGTTCAACTAGTGATGGCTGCAGAATTTCAGTCAGGAAGGGGCTTCAGGCCACGCTGCACTGGGGAGCTGGGACCCAGAAAACCTGCACAGCGCTGGGGTTGACTGTCTGGCCCTGTCGTGTGCAGCACGTAGACACAATTGAGATGACCTTCATGGCTGCTGCCAATGGAAGGAGCAAAAACAGGAGGGGAAGAAGAGTGTGGGATGATAAAGCCCCCCAGCGTGTCCATGACATCATCTGGCTCCACAGTGGCTGCCTGACCCAGACCCATGACATCATCCGGCTCCACGGGGGCCACGTGACCCAGACCCATGACGTCATCCAGCTCCACGGGGGCCACATGACCCAGACCCATGATGTCAACCGACTCCACAGTGGCTGCCTGACCCAGACCCATGACGTCATCTGGCTCCATGGGGGCCACATGACCCAGACCCATGACGTCATCCAGCTCCACGGGGGCCACATGACCCAGACCCATGACGTCAACCGGCTCCACAGTGGCCGCCTGACCCAGACCCATGACGTCATCTGGCTCCATGGGGGCCACATGGCCCAGACCCATGACATCATCCAGCTCCACGGGGGCCACATGACCCAGACCCATGACTTCAACTGGCTCCACAGTGGCTGCCTGACCCAGACCCAGATGTCATCCAGCTCCACAGCGACCCATGACATCATCCGGCTCCACAGCGGCCGCCTGACCTAGACCCGTGACGTCATCTGGCTCCACGGTGGCCGCCTGACCTGGACCCACTCTCACAAGCACTAGGCTACCTTGCTTCCAGCACCCTCACAAACAAGGAAGCATTTCCAGCACGTCAGCTCACAGAGGCCACTTCTGGAGATTTCTACAGGACCACTCTACAGAGCATGACTCAATGGACCTGGCTCAGCTTCCAGAATGCTGGTGCCGGGCTGACTGGCCGCTCTGGATATGGTATATATGCCGGGAGGTAGCCTTCAGTTAAACTTAATTTCAAGTATTGGATGCAGCATAAATTTCTTTTGCAGTTGCTCCAAAAGTTTACATCATGGCTAAATATATCCCTAACTCCTGGATATGTGGGTTACCAAAAAATGTTTCAATGCCATAGTTTATTATTGATAGACAGGACATGCAGCAGTAATTCAGAATATTTTTTAAATTTTCCATTTATTATAAATTGAACTTCACGTTAAAAATATTGAAAGTGACATTGGTAAACTATCATGGTACCATTTACTCTACTTAGATACAGTTTGAACAATAAAACTGCACTGATCAGCTCAGGGATTTCTGAAACTGAAACTTTGTTAGATTTTGCAACAATTGCCATTTTAAAAAGATCTCCAATATGCATTTCTTTATTACAGTTCATTAAGATACGTATTATGAAGAAGATGCATACATTTATTTTCATCTTTGTCTCAACTTTCATGGTGTATCTTAAGAAAACTAGTGCTTGCTGCCCGGGCAGTGTGGGAGGCCGAGGTGGATGGATCACTTGAGGTCAGGAGTTTCAGACTGCGTCTCTATTAAAAATAGAAAAATTAGCCGGGTGTGATGGTGGACGCCTGTAGTCCCAGCTACCCCGGAGGCTGAGGAGGGACAACTGCCTGAACCTGAGAGGCAGAGGTTGCAGTGAGATGAGATCGCGCCTCTGCAGCCTGGAGGCAGAGCAAGACTCCATCTCCAAAGAGAAAGAAAGAAGAAAAAAAAAGAACTTGCTAAATCGTAACTCAGATGAATTGCGAAGGCCCTCCTGCTGCAAGTTGCTCCACGCAGGCCTGGCCAAGCAGGTGCACAGCCCCAGGGAAAACCTGCAGGGCCCAAGCTCCCAACGCCACAGGAGGACCTGAGGCTGTCCTGTCTGACTTTCCACCCATCTTCTCACTACCATCAGCTCTTCTGTCCCCACCATGCTTATCCACAAGTGGCTGAGCCACGTCCTGGAGGTGGAGAGGGGGTAGTTCTGACCTGGGGGGTAGTTATAACCGGGGGTTGGGGGGTAGTTATAACCTGGGGGGACCATTCTGACCTGGGGTGGCAGCTCT
>JAPYYA010003184.1:0-13142 GCA_028533165.1 Leontopithecus rosalia | reverse complement strand
GAGTTCCTTTCTCCATTCATGGCTCATGGCCTTTACCTTCACCTCTAGTCAAAACTATAGCATTTTCCAGTGTTTCTCTTATTCTGTCCACCTTCCTCCTACTTATAAGGGCCCTTGTGATTCTGTTGGGCTCACCTAGGTAATCTAGGATAATTCCAATCTCAAAATATTTAATCACACCTGCTAATTTCTTTCTACCGTAAAATGTGATGTGTTTCAGTCAGTTCAGGGGTTTCTCTGTAAACATCTTCTAGAGGGGAACTATTATTCTGCCTACCACAGAGATCTTCTCATTTTTCTACAGTTTCACCTAAATATTTTATATGTATATTATTTATGTTTCAATTACCTTGATTTAATCATTTCATAATATATACATACTTCCAAACATGTTGTACCCCTTAAGTATATACAATTGTTATATCATGTAAACCTTAATAAACTGGAAGTAAAAAGGCTGAATAATACAAAAAATATTTCACTGAAAGAAAAACCATAAATACTAGTGAATATACTACTCTTTTGGAGAAAACATAAAAGAGATATGACAACTAAATTCTCTTTCCTTTCATTTCTGGATATCACTTAAAGTTACATAAGTAAACATAAATTCACTATAATAGAGTTTTAGAAATTATATAGTACAGAGTTATCATTTTGGAAAATTTTATGTACATACAAGACTTCCAACTGACAGAATTGTTTTACTTTTCAGAATGCCACCCCTCCAAATATAAAGATTCTATGTATTCTATTAGTAGAATTGTTTTCATTATGAAAAGGATACTTCAACTGATTTTTTTAATGTGAGGACATTAATGGTCTTATACATACTCATACATTTTGAATCTAAAACAACAAAAATCCTGCCTGTAACCATATAGCAATTGTTTTTTATACTTTCTCTCTTTTGGTGTATATGCAGTAGCCTCTATTTCCGTTGGAATCAAAATTGTATTAATAACTTACTACTTGTAACATTCTTTACATATTTCCACAATATAAGTAGCTTGTTTATAACTTGCTTCCCAAACATGCATACTAGTTTCATTCTGCAGATTGCATCACACTGTGGCACTTGCCTTTCTCTGTCTCTGTCTCTGTCTCTGTCTCCCTCTCTCTTTCTCTGTGTGTGTGTGTGTGTGTGTGTGTGTGTGTGTGTGTGTGTCTGTGTCTGTGTCTGTGTCTGTGTCTGTCTGTCTGTCTGTCTGTCTGTCTGTGTGTGCATTTCCCTCTCTCTCCCCAGGACTTTAAGAGTTAAGAAGTGTCAACACAAGCAAATGGGGAGAGAAGCCTAGGAGCTCTCTCTTAAGTATCAATTCTATGTACCCTTCCATTCTTCAAATATATTCTTTAAAAATGGGGAAAAAAAGATAATTAAAAGGAGGAAAATATTCTTGGGTGGTCTATGCTTACTACTTTATGATTGGTAAAGTAAAGCTTAGAAACGTATCTTAAATGTTAATCAGAAAATCTTATAGAATTTGTTAGAGAATGAACACTGCGGATCAGCAATGAAGGGATCTAAGAAGCAGGAGAGTCTTTTGCGAGCTCTAAAAGAGGAGCCTTGCAAATGATGACTAGTTGATAGGTGAGGAAAGTTTGAGGGAATTTGGGCATCTGGAGTAAAACCTCTCAGCTGACAAACAATGGCTGTGGCCTCTGTACAGTGTCTTTCTCATTTGAGTCTTTGCAAAAAAGAGATAAATTCTTGAAGAACCTGAGTAGACGTGTTTTCTCAGAGTCGACTGTTCCTATATATAGTCTCCTAAAAGCCACAAAAAGTTCCTTGAAATAGCCCCGCACTGAAGAGTGGGTGCACAAGATCCAAATCAGGCATCACTATGCTTGCAGCTACAGCCCCATCCCCAGGGACACCACGTGCGCAGTACATGCTGTACATTACTCTTCTCAAGAAGGTGGGATTCATGTTTTAGTCCACATGAATGACACCTCCTTGTGAAGGGCACTGCACGCTGAATGGCCGAATGTGGCATACCAGACCGAATGCTCCCCATTCATGCAGCTTTTATTCAAGTCCATATAGGTGTATGCCTTCTCATGGCCAGCAAGACTTATGCCAAGAAACTATGCAAATTCTACTCCCCAGCACTCACCTTTACATCCTGCCCTCAGTGAGACATTAACAAGCAGATTTTGGTTTTGTTTTGTAATAATCCCGGCCACTCAGGAGGCTGATGCAGGAGACTTCCTGGAATCTGAGAGGCTGGTGTTTCAGGGAGCGGAGATTGCAGCACTGTAATCCCACCTGAATTTCAAACTGAGACCCTGTCTAAAAGAAATGAAAGTAAAAACAAAATCAAACAGAAAAAATAAATTTAACACTCAGCCTAGGTTTCTGTTATCCTAAATCTACAGCTGTGATGCACAGACCTAAATTCCAACAGAAAAATCACGGGATACAACAACCTGGATGGAAAGAAGTGCAGAAGAGACAGAGGGTACCAGGGTGGAGAGAGCAGAAATTGCATTTATTTTTCAGGCTGTGGAGTTACAAGACCCATAGAAATTAATACGAGGGACAATCAAGACAGATAAAGGACTGGAAGACAAGAAATGCCATTTTATTTCTCTTACCTCTGTGATTCTTTATACTTCATTTATTTGGTTGGCTTCTCTCTCCCTCCCTCCCTCTCTCAGTTTGTGTGTGTTATTAACAATAAGAAGTCTAAGATTTTGTAGCTGTAAGATTTAGTGATTACATTAATATATTTTCCATCCTTTAACTTTTACCTAATTCTCACAAAGGTCTTCATTTTTAAAATGGGATTATTTTACAAAGTATAATGTTGTTTGATATTTTTATGTAATTTGACAATTTGTGTCTTAACTGAAGCATTGAGATCATGTATATTAAAATAAGTTGATATACATGCCTTTAAGTCAACTGCTTTCTAGTTGTTTTCCGTGTTTCATCATTTTCTTATTCCTAAATTTCCTGTTTTTCTGCCTGATGGCGGATTTAGTATGTTTATCATTCTTATATTTTCTCTACTCTTGGCTTATTAGGCCACTTAATAAAATATAGTGGTTGCTCCAGGGTTAACAAAGTTCATATTTAATACATCACACTCTGTCCTCAAAGAATATTACTGTAGTTTCTGTGCAGTTAAAACATCTTATAGTATGCTTACAGTTCACCCCACTTTATCATATTGTTACTACTTTTATTAAAGTTGTAATCCCCACACACATATTTGTTTACACTATGAATCATTAGTGACTGATCAATAAAATAAAAAAAAGTTCTCTGTTTGGACCGCAAATATTGGATACAGGTCTCAGGCAACGTAGAAAGTTACTTTAGCCAAGGGTGAGGATGCGCACCCATGACATGGCCTCAGAAGGTACTGGTGACATGTGCCCAAGGTGGTCTGAGCACAGCTTGGTTTTTATATTTTCGGAGATACATGGAGCAAAATATGTAAGATGAACATTTCAGTCTGGTCTGGAAAGGAGGGACAACTCGAAGCACAAGTGGAACATCTCAAGGTACATAGGAGGCTTCCAGGTCACAGGTAGGTAACAGACAAAAAATTGTATTCTTTTGAGTTACTGATTAACCCTTCCAAAGGAGGCAATCAGAGATGCATTTATCTCAGTGAGCAGAGGAATGATGATGAATAGATTGGGAGCCTGGTTTACCCTAAGCAGTTCCCAGCTTGAATTTTCCCTTAACTTAGTGATTTGGGGGCCGAGATAATTTCCTTTCACATCCATATCTGTATCTTCACTATTTTCTGGGTTTGTAATTCGTTTGTGTAGATATATGTTTCTGCCTGAAGAAATGTGTTAACATGCCTGGTAATGCATTTCTACTGGGGTGAATAATCGAAATGTTATTTGAAAAAATTATGTCATTTCGTGTTTATTAGAGTGATCATTGTAAGCTCACTGATAGAAATATTTCTCTCTCAAAAGTTTTCTATTTTCTAACATAACCATTTGTTACAGTTCCTATCTCAGAGCTGAAATTCCTTATTTGCTCATCCGTGATGTCTACTTTTTCCAATAATGATACGGATTGCATCTGTGTTCCCACCCATATCTCATGTTGAATTGTAATCCCCAATGTTGGAGGTGGTGCCTGGTGGGATGTGATTTGGTCAAGGCGGTGGAAATCTCAGGAATGGTCTAGCACTATCCCTTTCGTGTTGTTCTCATGAAATGTGCTTGTTAAAAAGCGTGTAGCACCGCCCCCTCTCTCTTCTTCGTTTTCTGGCCATGTGAGGGGGAAGCTATTCCCTTGCCTCTTCTATGATTGAAAGTTTCCTGAGGCCTCCCAGCCATGCTTCCTGAACAGCCTACAGAAGCATGAGCCAATTATAGATACCTAAAAATGTGGAAGCAGCTTTTGCATTGGGCATCAGGAAGAGGATGAAACAGTATAGAGGGCTCAGAAGAAGACAGAAAAATGAAGGAAGAGTTGAAGTTTCTTAAAATCTTGTTTAATGGGTTGTCCCTATGTGTCTGATAGTCATATGGACGCTGAAGACTAGGCTGAGGAGGTCTCAGATGGAAATTTGGAACTTATATGGAAGTGGAGTTAAGGTTACTTTTCTTATGGAATAGCCATAAACTGCTGGCATTTTGCCCCTGCCCTAGGGATCTGGGGAACTTTTGAGCTTGAGAGTGGTGATTGAGGATTTTTGGTAGAAGAAATTTCTAAGCACGATAGCATTCAACATGGGGCCTGGTTGCTTCTAATAGCCTATGCTCATGTGTTTTGGCAAAAAAATGATGTAAAACTGTCACTTGTATTTAAAAGGAAAGCAGAGTGTAAAGGTTTTGAAAATTTGCAGCCTGGCCACATGGTAGAAAATAACAACCTATTTTCTGGGGAGGAATTCAAGCTAGCTGCAAAAATCTGCTTAAGTAACAAGGAGCTGAAGGTTAATAGCCAATACAATGGGGAGGCCTAAAAGGCATTTCAGAGACCTCTGCAGTAGCCCCTCCTCCTATCACAGGCTCAGAAGCCTAAGATGGGAGCATGCTTTCATGGGGACACCCAGGGCCCTACTGCCCTATACACTTCTCCTAATATCCTAGCTGCTGCATTGCCTGAATGAGTACAAAGTGTCTCCCAAAAAGCTTTTGCTGCAGGTTTAGTTGGTGCAAACGATGACACTTGGTGGCTTCCACTAGGTGTTAAGCCTGTGGGTGCACAGAGCAAGAGCTGAGACTTGGAATCCTCAGCCTAGATTTCAGAGGATATATGGAAAACCACGAATGTCCAGGCAGAAGCCTAATGCAGGGGTGTAGTCCTCATGGAGAAACTTTACTAGGGCAATGCAGAGGAGAAATGTGGTGTTGGAGCCACCACACAGAGTCCACACTGGAGCACTGCCTAGTGGAGCTGTGAGAGGAGGACCAACATCCTCCAGCCCCTAGAATGCTAGATCCATTGACAGCTTGTAATTGAGTCCGGAAAAGCATAGGTACATAAAGCTTTGAAAGGTATTTTAAAAGTCAATCAGAAAATGTATTTGTCTTTGAGAGAAAACGGACACGGTGAATCAGAAATGAAGGTTCCAAAAAGGCAGGAGAGTCTGTTGGGAGCTCTAAAGGAGGAGCCTTGCAAATGATGACTAGTTGATAAGTGAGAAAATTTAGAGAATCTGGGAATCTGGAGTGAAACCTCTCACATCATGAACAATGGCTGTGGCCTCCATGGAATGTCGTTCTTATTTGATTCAAGCCTCATTTGAAAAAAATAGATAAATTCTTAACCTGAGTGGATGTGTTTTCTAAGGCGTCCACTGTTCCTATGTACTGTCTCCTAGAAGGCACAAAAAGTTCGGTGAAGTAGCCCGCACTGAAGAGTGGGTGCACAGGATCCAAAACAGGCATCGCTGTGCTTGCAGCTACAGCCCATCCCCAGGGACACCACATGCGCAGTACATGCTGTACATTACTCTTCTCAAAAAGGTGATATCATAGTTTAGTTCACATGAATGCCACCTTCTTGAGAAAGGCACTGCACGCTGAATGGCTGAATGTGGCATCCCAGACCAAATGCTCCCCATTCTTGCAGTTTTATTGATGTCCTTATAGGAGTATTATGCATTTGCATGGCCACCAAGATTTATGTCAAGGAACTCTGCAGCTTCTAGCCCCCAGCAGTCCCCTTTTCATCCTGCCTGGAGTGAGATTTTAACATGCATGTTTTTGTTTGGGTTTGTTTTAATCTCAGCTACTGAGTAGGCTGAGGCAGGAGAATCCCTTGAACCTGGAAGGCAGAGGTTTGGTCAGTGGAGATCCTGCCACACACTACTGCAGCCTGAATTACAAAGTGAGACTGTCTCAAAACAAAAACAGACACAAAATCAAACAGAAAAAGCCTTAAAAGTACTGGTTAAGTAGAAAGAACCAGCCACTCAGCAAATCTCCCTGTTGTCCTAAAACTCCAGCTGTGCAGCAGAAACCTAAATTCCAATGAAAGAACCACAGAATACAATAATCTAGATGCAAATAAGTGAAGAGTCAGAGGATGCCAGGTTGGACAGAGCAGAAATTTGATTTGTTCTTCAGGCAATTCAGGGGGAAGAACCCATATAAATTAATATGAGAGACCCACAAGACAGACGATGGGCTGGAAGATAAGAAATGGTATTTAATTTCTCTTAGCTCCATGCTTCTTTATAGTTCATTTATTTGGTGTGTCTGTTTCTCTCTCTCTCTCTCTCTCC
Organism: Leontopithecus rosalia; assembly: GCA_028533165.1. Lineage (NCBI taxonomy): Eukaryota > Metazoa > Chordata > Mammalia > Primates > Cebidae > Leontopithecus > Leontopithecus rosalia. The sequence continues at coordinate 6,432 of JAPYYA010003184.1, read as the reverse complement.
CCCTCTCTCTCTCCCTCCCTCCCTCCCTCTCCCTCCCCCTCTCCCTCTCCCCCTCCCCCTCTCCCTCTCCCCCTCCCCTTCTCCCTCTCCCCCTCCCCTTCTCCCTCTCCCCCCCTCCCCTCCTTGTGTATGTTAACAAGAATAGCTCTATGATTTTTTTCAACTTTAAGATCCAGTGTTTGCATTAACACATTTTCCATCCTTTTTTTGCTTTTACCCAACTTTCACATCAGTCTTCATATTTAACATGGGTTTATTTTACAAAGTATAAGGTTGTTTGTTATTATGATGGAATTTAACAATTTCTATGTTAATTGAAGCACTTAGATCATTTATATTAGCATAATGATTTATATACTTGCATTTAAATCTACTGCATTACAAGTTGTTTTCTATGTGTGTGTGTGAGTGTGTGTGTGTGTGTGTGTGTGTGCACGTGCGCATACATGCATTTCCCTCTATCTCTCCCCATGAGGTTAAGAAGTGTCACTACAAGCAAATGGGGAGAGAAGCCTAGCAGCTATCTCTTGAGTATCAATTCTATCATACCCTTCCATTCTTCAAATATATTCTTAAAAAATAGGGAGGAAAAGATAATTAAAAAGAGGGAAATATTCTTGGGTGGACTATGCTTACCCCTTCATGAATTCGTGACATACAGCTTAGAAACGTATTTTAAAGGTTAACCAGAAAATCTTTTAGTACTTCAGAGAAAACAAATACTATTGATCAGCAATGAAGGGATATAAGAAGCAGGAGAGTCTTTTGGGAGCTCTGAAGGAGGAGCCTTGCAAATGATGACTAGTTGATAGGTAAGAAAAGTTTAGAGAAATTGGGAATCTGGAGTAAAACCTCTCAGCTGACAAACAATGGCTGTGGCCTCAACAGAATGTCTATTGCTCGAACCAAAATTCATTTGGCAAAAATAGACAAATCATTGAAGAACCTGAGTGGATGTGCTTTCTCAGGAGTCCACCGTTCACAAGTATAGTCTCCTACACGGCACCAAAGTTGCTTGAAGTAGTCCCGCACTGAAGAGAGGGTGTACAGGACCCAAAACAGGCATCACTGTGCTTGTAGCTACAGCCCCATCCCCAGGGACACCACGTGCGCAGTACATGCTGTACGTTACTCTTCTCAAGAAGGCAGCGTTCATGTTTTAGTCCACATGAATGACACCTCCTTGTGAAGGGCACTGCATGCTGAATGGCTGGATGTGGCATCCCAGACCAAATGGTCCCCATTCATGCAGCTTTTATTCAAGTCTGTATAGGTGTATGCCTTCTCATGGCCACCAAGACTTATGCTAAGAAACTGTGCAGCTTCTAGCCCCAGCACTCACCTTTACATCCTGCCCTCAGATGTGAACATGCAGATTTTGGTTTGTTTTGTTTTGTTGTAATCCTGGCCACTCAGGAGGCTGAGGCAGGAGACTCCCTTGTATCTGGGAGGTCGATGTTTCAGTGAACAAAGATTGTGCCACTGTATTCCAGCCTGAATTGCAAACTGAGACCCTGTCTCAAAGAAACAAAAACAAAAGGAGAAAAAAAATTTAAATTGGTGGTTAAGTAGAAAGGACCAAACACTCAGCAAACCTATCTGTTATCCTAAATCTCCATCTATGAAACACAGACCTGAATTCCAACGGAAAAATCACAGAATAAAACACCCTGGATGCAAAGAGGTGGAGAAGAGTCAGAGTGTACCAGGTTGGAGAGAGCAGAAATTGCATTTGTTTCTCAGGCTATAGAGTTACGAGAACCCATAGAAATTAATACAAGAGAAAATCAAGACAGATAACGGGCTGGAAGACAAGAAATGCCATTTTATTTCTCTTACCTCTGTGATTCTTTATACTTCATTTATTTGGTTGGCTTCTCTCTCTCTCCCTCCCTCCCTCTCTCAGTTTGTGTGTGTTATTAACAATAAGAAGTCTAAGATTTTGTAGCTGTAAGATTTAGTGATTACATTAATATATTTTCCATCCTCTAACTTTTACCCAACTTTCCCAAAGGTCTTCATTTTTAAAATGGGATTGTTTTACAAAGTATAATGTTCTTTTGTATTTTTATATAAAATTTGACAATTTCTGTCTTAACTGAAGCATTGAGATCATGTATATTAAAATAATTTGATATACATGCCTTTAAGTCAGCTGCTTTCTAGTTGTTTTCCATGTTTCATCCTTTTCTTATTCCTAATTTCCTGTTTTTCTGCCTGATGGTGGATTTAGTATATTTGTCATTCAGATATATTTTCTCTACTCTTGGCTTATTAGTTAGGTCACTTTTTTAAAAATACTGCTTACTAGGGTTTATAAAGTTCATATGTAATTCATCATACTCTGTCCTCAAAGAATATTATACTAGTTTATGTACAGGTAAAACATCTTATGATAGTATGCTTACAATTACCTACATTCTTTATCATATTGTTATTACTTTTATTAAAGTTGTAATCTCCATACACACATTTGTTTACACTATGAATTATTAGTGACTGATCAATAAAATAAAAAAAAAGTCTCTCTGTGGACCCCAAAAATTGGATACAGGTCTCAGGCAATTTAGAAAGTTATTTTAGCCAAGGGTGCAGATGCGCACCCATGACATGGCCTCAGGAGGTACTGGTGACTTGTGCCCAAGGTGGTCCGAGCACAGCTTGGTTTTTATGTTTAGGGAGACACCAGACATGGAGCAACTTATGTAATATGAACATTTCTTCAGTCTGGTCTGGAAAGGAGGGACAACTCGAAGCACACGTGGAACATCTCAAGGTAGATAGGAGGCTTCCAGGTCACAAGTAAGTGACAAACAGACCATTGCATTTTTTGACTTACTGAATAACCCTTCCAAAGGAGGCAATCAGATACACATTTATCTCAGTGAGCAGAGGAATGACGATGATAGACTGGGAGCCTGGTTTACCCTAAGCAGTTCCCAGCTTGAATTTTCCCTTAACTTAGTGATTTGGGGGCCAAGATATTTCCCTTTCACATCCATTTCTATATCTTTACCATTTTCTGGGTTTGTAATTCATTTGTGTAGATTCACGTTTCTGCCTGTTATTTTTTCTGCCTGAGAAAATGTGTTAACATGCCTGCTAATGCATTTCTACTGGGGTGAATCATTGAAATGTTATTTGTCTGAAAAAATTATGTCATTTTTGTGTTTATTATAGTAATAATTGTAAGCCCACTGAAATAAATGTTTCTCTCTTAAAATAGTTTGCTATTTTCTAACCTAACCATTTGTTACAGTTTCTATCTCAGTGCTGAAATTCCTTATTTGCTCATCCGTGATGTCTACTTTTTCTAATAGTGATACGGTTTATATCTGTGTTCCCACCCACATCTCCTTTGAATTGTAATCCTCAGTGTTGGAGGTGGAACCTGGTAGGAGGTATTTAGCTCATGGGAGTAGAATTCTCAGGAATGTTCTAGCACCATCCCTGTGGTGGTGGTCTCATGAGCGTGAGTTCTCATGAAAAGTGGTTGTTAAACGGTGTGTAGTGCCTCCCCCATGTCTTCATCCTCTTCTAGCCATGTGAGGAGCTAGGTCCTCCCTTGCCTCTTGAATATTTGATAGTTAAATGAGGCCCTCCTTGCCATGCATCCTGTATAGCCTACATAACTGCAGCCATTTACAAATATCTAAAAATATGGAAGCTGCTTTTCCATGGATAGTAGGCAGAGGTTGAAAGAGTTTGGAGGGCTCATAGGAAGGCAGAAAGATGAAGGAAAAGTTGAAACTTCCTAAATACTTGTTTAATGGGTTGTCACTAGGTGGCTGATACTGATATGAACACTGAACACCAGGCTCAGGAGGTCTCAGATGGAATTTAGGAACTTACAGGGAAGTGGAGTAAAGGTCACCTTTGTTATAGATTAGCAAAACTCTGGTGGCATTGTGGCCCTGCCCTAGGGATTTGTGAACTTCTGAACTTGAGAGTGATGGTTTTGTGTTTCTGGTAGAAGAAATTCCTAAGCAGAATAGCATTCAAGATGGAGCCTGGGTGCTTCTAATAGCCCATGCTCATGTGTGTCAACAATAACAACAAAAAAAATGATGAAAACTGGCACTTATATTTAAAAGGAAAGCAGTGTGTAAAGGTTTTGAAAATTTGCAGCCTGGCCACAGAATACAAAATCCTGTTTTCTGGGGAGGAATTCAAGCCAGTTGCAGAAATCTGCTTAAGTAACAAGGAGCTGAATGTTAATATCCAAGATAATGGGGAGGTCTCAAAGGCATTTCAGAGACCTTGGCAGTAGCCCCTCCTTCCATCACAGGACATGAAGCCTAGGAGGGGAGAATGTTTTCATGGGCGACACCTAGGGTCCCAGTGCCCTGTGCAGTGTCTGGATACTGCTCCTGATACCCTGGCCAGTCCAGCGCCTCCAATACAGCTTCAGCTGCTGGTTCAGAAGGTACAAACCATGATCCTTGGTGGCTTCTATTTTGTGATAAGCCCGTGGGTAAACAGAGAAAGAGTTGAGGCTTGGGAGCCTCCGCCTAGATTTCTGAGGATGTATGGAGAAGCATGGATGTCCAAGCAGAACCCTGCTACAGGCATTGAGTCCTAATGGATAATCTTGACTAGGGCAGTGCACAGGGGAAATATGGGTTTAGAGCACCAACACACAGTCCACACTGGAGAACTTCCCAGTGGGATTGTGAGGAGAGGGCTACCATCCTCCAGACCCCAGAATAGGAGACCCACTGACAGCTTTTAATTGTGTCTGGAAAAGGCATAGGTACTCAGTGCAAGCCAACTGGTGACTGAACCCTGCAAAGTCACAGGGTTAGAGCTGCCTGAGGCTTTGTGAGCCCACCCCTTGCACCAGTGTGCCCTAGATGTGAAACATTGAATTGAAGGAAGTCGTTTTGAAGCTATAAGATTCAATGACTTTCCTTCTGCTTTTCAAACTTGCACAGGACCATTAGCCTCTTTATATTGGCTGATATCTCCAGAGAATATACCCAGTGCTTCTATCTCCATTGTATCTTAGAATTAATTAACTTGTTTTTTATTTTATAGGCTGATAGGCAGAAGAGATTAGTCTTGTTCAGCTGAGACCTTGATTTGGGACTTTTGAGTTAATGCTTCAATAAGTTGCGACTTTGGAGGACTGCTGGGTTGCATTTTGCAAAGTGAGAAGGACTTGAGATTTGGGAGGAGCAAGGGCAGAATTATAAGGTTTGGATCTGTGTCCCTACCCAAATCTCAGGTTGTATTGTAATCCTCAATGTTGGAGGTATTTTTGACCCCAACCTGAAAGCTAAGTAGAAATACAGATAAATGTGTGGAAAGATCTACATTAAATCTTATCAAATACTGTGTCCACATTGTGATCTTACTGGTATTATGGTATTATTTCATTACTGCTATTCATATGTTTTGTACATTTTATGTGTTTTCCAAGTTGTTCTATAATACATAGGAATTAGGCTCTTGGTCAGAATAAAAGACATATCAACAATAATTTATTTTTGTTTGACAGAATTCTGATATTAGAATAACTTGGAAAAGTGTATAATTTGTTTTCAGCAGTTATTTTTTCCTTCTTTGAGCTCCCTATTCTATATAGAGTCAGCCTGTTCAGTTAGAGTTTTTGCCTTTCCATGTTCCTGACTCCTAACCATAATAAATGTTAATTTGTTTTAAATTATGAGGATAAACTAGACATTCACATTAACTATGCGACAAAATTATACTATAGCAAGGAAGGTCCAGAATGAATACATAACCATTAAACCAGGTTTATCCATCTGTTAGGACCACAACGCAGATCAAAACAGACTCAAGACATGCTGACAGGACTGACATCTTATTAAAAAATACAGATAACTTTAAAAAGTGACTAGTAAACATCTTAGTGTACACAAGAGTACTAAATTATATGTAGTTAGTTATACTGGATATATGTTATCACATTAAATTACATGTCTTTTTAGTATTCTGTAGTTTGCCTTTTTTTCTGAGTGGTCTTATTTGAAGGCACATTTAAATTTTTTCAAAGTCTATCTTATCAACTTATTTAATCAATTTTATTTTATATTTTGATACCATATATAATAATTTAATGGTCAAAAATATTTTCTCTTTTTCTGCGTAAAATTTGATAGTTTGATATTTTGGCCTAAAGTTGTGTTAATTTCTGTATATGGTTTGAAATATGGATCACCATTTATATTTTTCATATGAATTTTACATTTCCCAGCATCTTCTTGTTTAAATACTATTACTTTATTAGATTGACTTACAGTTTAGCTAAAATGAATTAAGGACATGTATGGATATTTCTGGTTCTTCTATTCTATTGGTCCATCCTTTCCTCAAAAGCACAGTACATTGGCTAATCTAGTTATGCAGTAAATATAGAAAATAGAAGTGTAAATTCTCCAACTTTGTGATTCTCTTTCTGATGGTTTT
>JAPYYA010003183.1:0-13142 GCA_028533165.1 Leontopithecus rosalia | reverse complement strand
ACCTCCGCCTCCTGGGTTCAGGCAATTCTCCTGCCTCAGCCTCCCGAGTAGCTGGGATTACAGGCACGCGCCACCGGGCCCAGCTAATTTTTTGTATCTTTAGTAGAGACGGGGTTTCACTATGTTGACCAGGATGGTCTCGATCTGTTGACCTCGTGATCCACCCGCCTCGGCCTCCTAAAGTGCTGGGATTACAGGCTTGAGCCACCGCGCCCGGCCGACTCTGATGCTCTTTTCATTTCACCAGACTAGTCCTCCTTATAGACTGGGTTCAGGGGAGAAAGTAGTAGTAGACAGACTTGAAACATAAACAGCCTGAACAAAAGGAGCCAGGAGACACACACAGACACGCACACGCGCACACACACACACACACACACACACACATACAGAGAGAGAGAGAGAGAGAGAGAGAGAGAGAGAGAAAGAGAGAGAGAGAGATACCGAGTGGGAGGAGGAATTTGATGAAGTGAAGTGATTTCCCTATCCCTTCTCTACCCCTACCTTCCTTCCATCTGCTTAGGAGATTCTGAGACTGGCACCACGCTGCTGGGCAAAAAAAATGAGAGCAATTAGCAGGCTCTCCCTCCCCTGTTTAATTTTGGATGCCTAGCCCCTTTATAGAGTAGTTGCTTTCTATTTGGCTCAGCAGATATGAGCAATGTTAATTCTATAATTGGGCCTACCACCCTCGGTGCTTGATAAGCATTAGGTGCCAAACAAAGTTGTTCCAACTAAAATAGCTTCTCCTTAAAGCTATCAGTGCCCATGTGCAGGCCCTTAGGCCTTTACATGCTTCAAATAGGCTTAAACTGCACACTTAGTATTTCACAGCAGGAACCCCGGCTCCCCAAGCATTTTGTTTTTGCCCAGGATTACTCTAGGTTATGCTCTGGCTTATTTATGCTGAATGATGATTCCCCCTTGCCTGGATGTGGAAACACAGCCTCAATTCATAAATCTGCTGCTTCTTGGTCTTCACTACAGGTTTTAGGTCCTTAGTAGTCATTGGTGTAATGTCTGGAAATGGTGCCATGGTGTGCCAGGCAGAACTTGGGCAAGTTGAAAAATTTGGCTCATTGTCCAAGTTTGCCACTGAAGAGCTGGCTGAGGCATTTCCTTCATCTGGGCCTCAGTTTCTCATATGTTGGGGCTATACTGGGGACCGTAAATATGCCCGCACTGAGCACAGGGCAGATGTGACTGATTGATCTCCTGCCTTGGAAAGTATTCCCATTGCAGTACTCTAGGCAGCCATTATTAGTAGACTGGATTTAACATTGTGAGATGTCATTGCTTTTTCAATTTAGAGAAAAAAACTACCCAACCTATTGATTGGGGGTTATTCCTTGCTTCAAGGAAGGGCTACATCAAATCCATTCCAGACACATGGGAATCTGTTCAGATCCCAATTTCATCCAGGATTCTATCATCTCTTTTAATAGACTTCAATGGTATCTTCCAGCCCTTCTGATAGGAAAATTTGGGGTGGGGGGGTTAATCTTAAACTCTCTGTAAAGGTATTAACCTATGTCTCTATTTTCCTTCTTCAGTAGAATTGCATGGTAGAGCAAAATAAGGAGGATATTAGATTTTATAATTTAACATAGAGAATGATCTTGGAAATCACCAACTGATTGGTATTGCCAATAGCCTACATTTACTGAGGGCTGACTCCATGCCAGTCACTGCACCGCATGCCTCATGTGCACTGTCTCCTTTAATATGCACACAGACATGCTGGTTGGGGTTGAATTATGTGTATATATATTACATTATATATTTATTACATATATATATTACATATATATATTACAGTATATATTATATATATACTACAAAATTGGGATTGATGTATCTCATGGACTCTATTTTATAATCCACTCTGCTGGCAAACTCCTGCAATGAGTCTACTGTCTTTGCCTCTAGGCCTGAGTTGTTGAGAATTCCAAGTCCTATAATCAGGTGGCAACCTTAGCTCTGTAGTGCAGCTGGCCAGTTATTTTGTTATTGGGTAGCTCCCTTCTCTTCCCCCTCCCCACCTCTCATCCCTTTCTCTCTTCTCAAGCTTCCTTCCAATCTTCTTCCTTCCTTATCTAAGCAGATGTTTTCATCCATTTTGTTTTATTTAAAAAAAAAATAAAGAAGATTGAAGTGACAGAACCCTGTATTCCAAATGCCCTCCCCATTAGGACTTACCTGCCTCTTTCCCGGTTCACATAATCAGAGGAAGGATCCTTCTTTTTGCTCAAGGCCCACTTCCCACCATGCTCTGTCCTCTTTCATCAGCCTGGGACCCCATTTCCTTGTTATTCTTTCTTTCTCCCACATTACCAACTTCTTTCTGCTTGTTTCTTCTCTTCATCTTTTAAAGAAGCTCCGATTTCTCCAAGCTTAAACAACTCTCCCTTGATCCTGGGTCCCTTGCCTTTTCTCTTTCCTATCTAAACAAGGTGCTTGGAAGATTATTCTACTGTATCTGTTTTCATCCCTCTCATTCATTCCATTCACTGGGACCTGGCCTACTTCCTCTTCCATCCCCTAATCCATGACCTCACCGAATGGTTCGGTCACAGGCCACTGAAGGACTACATGTTTTAAAAGCCAGAGGACATTTTTCAGTCCTTTTTCTGGACTTCTCTGTATCATTAGATGTAATCATCACTCTCTCCCTGAAACTCTCTGCTCTCTTATCTTTCATGGCTCCATTTTTTTTTTCTGGATTCTCCTCCTAACTCTTAGATATTTTTTTTTCTTGGATCACTTTCTAACTTCTCTTTTTCTGCCTGCCCTTTAAATGTAGGTATTCTCTAGGCCTCCTGTTCTCCCTGTACACCCTTCCTTCCCTAGTAATCTCATCAGCTTCCTTGGTTTTATTTTTTTGTTGTTATTTATATTTATTTATTTACTTCAATAGATTTAGAGGTACAAATGGATGAATTGCATAGTGGTGAAGTCTGGGCTTTTAATGTACTTATCACCCAAATAGTGTACATTCTACCCAATAGACAACTTTATCACTCAGCTCCCTCCACTCTTACCCCTTCTGAGTCTCCAATGTCAATTATACCACTCTGTATGCCCCGTGTCCCCATAGCTTAGTTCCTTCTTATAAGTGAGAACATGCGGTATTTGATTTCCCATTTCTGAGTTATTTCACTTAGGATAATGGACACCAGTTTTATTCAAGTTGCTGCAAAACACATTATTTCATTCTCTCTCTCTCTCTCTCTCTCTTTTTTTTTTTTGGTGAGCAGTATTCTGTGGTGTGTATGTATTTTCTATATATATATTAGCTTCTTTTCCTTTGGGTAGATACCTGGTAGTGGGAATACACACATACATATGGTTATATATATATATATATACACACACACATTACATTTCCTTTTTTCACTAATCAGTTTATGGACACATAGGTTGATTTCACATCTTTTCAATTATGAACTGAACTGTGATAAATATAGGAGTACAGTTGTCTTTTTTAGACAGCAGTTACTTTTCTTAGGGTAGATACCCAGTAGTGGGATTTGTGGGTTGAAAGGTAGCTCTATTTACAATAGCTTGGAAAGAAATAAATAGCTAGTGATATACTTAACAGGGAGCTGAAAGATCTCTGCAAGAAGAACTACACAACACTGATGAAAGAAATCATAGATGACACAAACAAATGGAAAAACATCTCGTGCTCATGGATTGTAATAATCAAAATGGTGAAAATGACCATACTTCCCAAAGAAATCTACAGATTCAGTGCAATTTCTATCAAATTACCAATGTTGTTTTTCACAAAATTGGAAAAGATAAATCTAAAATTCATAAGGAACCAAAAAAAGAGAGTCCAGATAGCCAAAATAGTTCTAAACAAAAAGAACAAATCTAGAGGTATCACATTACTAGACTTCAAATTATATTACATAGCTATAGTAACCCAAATAGCATGGTACTGGTATAAAAGTAGATACATGGACTGACGGAACAGAATAGGGAACCCAGAAGTAAAGCCGAATATGCACAGCTAAATGATCATTGATAAAGCAGACAAAAACATACACTGAGGAAATAATACCCTATTCAATAAATGATGCTGTGGAAATTGGATAGCCACATGCAGAAGAATAAAACTGAATCCCTATTTCTCACCATATAGGAAAAAATAACTCAAGATGGATTAAAGGCTTAAATCTAAGACCTATAACCATAACTATTCTAGAAGAAAACCTAGGGAAAACTCTTGTGGACATTGGCCTAAGCAAAGAATTTATGACTAAGACCCCCCCAAAACAAATGCAAGAAAAACAAAAATAAATAAATGCAACTTTATTAAACTAAAAAGCTTCTGCACAGTAAAATAAATAACCAGTAGTGTAAACAGACAACCTACAGAATGGGAGAAAATATTTGCAAAGCATACTATGTATTCAATGAAAGGCTAATAATCAGAATCTGCAAGAAACTCAAACAAATCGGCAAGAAGAAAACCCCAATTAATTTCTTTAAGAAATGGGCAAATGCATCAATGATAGACTGGATAAAGAAAATGTGGCACATATGGAATACTATGCAGCCATAAAAAGGATGAGTTTATGTCCTTTGCAGGGACATGAATGAAGCTGGAAACCATCATTCTCAGCAAACTAACACAGGAACAGAAAACCAAACACCACATGTTCTCACTCATAAGTATGAGTTGAACAATGAGAACACATGGACACAGGGAGGAGAACATCACACACTGAGGGTTTTCAGGGGGTGGGGGAGGGGCTGGGGAGGGATAGCATTAGGAGAAATACCTAATGTAGATGATGGGTTAATGGGTGCAGCAAACCACCATGACATGTATATACCTATGTAACAAACCTGCACGTTCTGCACATGCATCCCAGAACTTAAAAGTATAATTTTTAAAAAAGCAGGCAAATGACACAGGTATTTTTCAAAAGAAAATATACAAATGGCCAATGAACATGTGAAAAATGCTCAATCTTACTAATCTTCAGGGAAATGTAAGTTGAACCCACAATGAGATATAACGCCTTACCCCAGTCAGAATGGCTGTTACTAAAAAGTCAGAAAAAAACAGGTGCAGATACAGAGCAAAGGGAAGGCTGTACACAGTTGATAGGAATGTAATAGAGCAATCTCTATGGAAAACAGCACAGAGATTTCTTTCTTGGATTTAGCCCCCAACTTCATGTAATATATTCAGCTCTGACCTGTTAGTTCAACTGCTGACTCACCCACCAGATTTCTACTCATCTGTGGATGTCCCACGGTACTTTGGCGTCAGCAAGCCCAGAGTCAAGGGGATACCTTTCTCTCCATGTCTCCCTTCACCTTCTGATCCACACGTCTACCTTGTCTCCAGTGTTTTTCAGGTGGTTGATGGTGTTTCTAGCCATTCTGTCCATATGTCTGGCATCATCTAGATTCCTTCTCATTCGTCCCTCACTTTCAAACAGTCATAGATACTCTTTAAGATTTTATCTCAAACATTTCTCAAATTAGACCCTTCCTTCTCATCTCCACCTCCAGCTCAGGCACTTAGATTCTCTCACTTTGAACTCAAAACCCTCCTAATCGATTACCTTGCCTTCACCGTTACCAGTCTGCAGCCAGACTGGCCTTTGAAAGACAAATCTATGTTGTTTTTTCACTTAAAATTATTCACTACCTATAATTGCTTACAGTTTAAAGTACAAAAGTTGCCTTAGTGGGGCTGGCAGGAGAGTACAGACACTAAGAATATGAAGACTGGAGCCCAATTCTCTTTTTGGGTTTAAATTTGAAGTTCATCACCTGTGACTTTGGGAAAATTATTTAATCTCAGACCAGGCATGGTGGGTAATGCCTGTAATCCCAGTACTTGGGAGGTTGAGGCAGGCAGATTACCTGAGGTCAGGAGTTCAAGACCAGCCAGAACAACATGGAGAAATCCCATCTCCACTAAAAATACAAAAAATTAGCCAGGTGTGGTGGCTCATGCCTGTAGTCCCAGGTACTTGGGAGGCTGAGGCAGGAGAATCACTTGAATCTGGGAGGCAGAGGTTGTGATGAGCTGAGATCATGCCATTGCACTCCAGCCTGGGCAGCAAGAGCAAAACTCTATCTCAAAAAAAAAAAAATTCCTTAATCCCAATGTGACTGAGTTACATTTTGTATGTAATAAAGATAATTTAGATTTGTTTTTAGCATTAAGTGCAATAATCCACACAAAGCTCTTTTTTTTCTTTTTTTCCTCAACAAATTAGATAGAAGGAAGAAAGCTCTTAATACTATGCTAGATGTATATGATAGTAGTGCCATTCCTACCACTCCTACTATTGCTATTGTTATACATTTGTTTACAGTCACTTCTCCAGGATGTCATGTACTGCTGCCAACCCCCGACACGTCCTCTATTCCTGTTTCTTCCCACTCTCCCCACTGCTCCCACCCCACAATCAGCTTGCTCGGAGCTTAGCCCTCACCAACCTCCAGAAGCCTGCCTTAGACCCTGAAACTGGCTATGCACCCTCATAGCTCCACTGTCCCTAACTCCACTGTAGCATTGTCATTCAGTAATCAACTCTTCTGTTTGTTTATGTCACCTGCCAAACGGTGAGTAACAAGAGGAAAAAGACAGTACTGTTCCTCGCGTAGTGATACTGCCAATCAGGGGTGTTAAATCAACAAATAAATGAATGCATTTCAGATGTGTCTACACTTCCTCAACATGAGAGAGTGTTTTTCTCCACGCATGTACTCCCTCTTGATGTGGATTCTATCTCCATCACTGTCTTCCAGGCCTCAATGCTAGACAAGCAATTGCCAGTGGCATTTCTTTTGTACCAGTTGGAGAATGAATGGCAGCCAAGAATATTCGTCTTTTTCTAGGTTTCTGAGCTATCCTGTAGTCTCTTGGTTATGAGCTTGAGCAAACACAAACATTTTCCCATGAATGAGGAGTCCTATTAACTCTGAATACAAGCTGGATACTGATGGGTTAATTATTATTACAAAGAACAGATTCAGAAGTAGAGGTAATATATATATATGGCCCTTTGAAAGGTTTTGTAATTTGCTACTAATCATTCAAAAATATTAACCTATTCTTGCTGCTAAAGCCAATCTGCTTCTCTCTTCATTAAACGTACAAGGCCAGAATCAAAATAAGAACTGGCCTTTGGTTTTACAAGAAAAAAGGCTAGATTCAGAGGCTGAGAGGAGCTAATCGTTTTCGATTAGTTGTTTCAGACTTCACTGAGTTTTGTTTGGTCTAGATTATCTGAATCTGTATTAAGTGAACTGAAATTGGCAGTAACAACCACAGGAGCAGTAACATTTACGTAAGAATGCATTTACCCAGCGGCAGCCCCACGTGCACGTTGACGAGTTCATGGATGCCTGTGCACATGTGTTCTCTCTTGTGCCCCGTGGAGGGAGATGTGGCGCAGGCATGTGAGGTGAAGAGAGATGAAGTTTTCTGAGGCACTGGCTTTCCCAGAAGACCTGGGGCAGCTTCTTGGCTGCTCTACTCTTTTCTTCTAGCCTGGCCCCTGTGAGGTTTGCCTGCCTGGAGGTAATTTTACTTAATCTTGGCAATCTTCCGGGATAAACTTAAGTAAACAAGGATCAAGCCACTCACAACCTTAATTAGGCTACACATAAATAATGGATCGCTGGATTAGCCGAGAACGTACAGGAGGGAGGTGAGAGCAATAACATCCACTTTCCTTAAGTGGTCCCTTCCTTAACGAGCTCCGGTTTCTCCAGGCACATATGTGTGTCAGGTGCCGTGGAGACGTTCCAGCAATCTGTTTCTCATTCATTTGTTTATTCATTCATTCCCCACATTCTTACTAAACCCTTCTGAGAACAAGATAGGATGCTAGATGTTGTGGGGGAAGGCAAAGGTGGAACCAAGAAGAACTCTTTCTTAGTTGTTCACAGTTGCCAAGATGGGCTTTTTGAACTGTGGCTGAAAGTTGACAAAGGAGTTTCTTGGTAGAGCATTGTGGCAGATTGTCTTCCTCAAGGATGGTCACACAGAAGCCTCCCATTCCACATGCTGTTCTTAGCATGTGACCTTAGCACTCCTCCCATCTAGTGATGGGGTCTACTGAACCTAAGCAGACCTTTGTGACAGCCTTGGCCCACAGAGCACAGCAGAAGTGATGCTCTGTGCCTTCTGAAGCTGTGTAAAAATGCCATGCATGGTGGTCCCTGAGATGCTAGCTCTTGTAGCCCAACCACTGTGCTGGGACAAAGCCCAAACCAGCCCAGGCCATGTGGCTCCAGTCCACAGCTCAGCTGAGATCTGTGTTGACAGGAAGCACCAGCCACCAGACATAGGAGTGAAGGGGGCTTCAGGTGGTCCTGCCCCAGCTGTGGAATCACTGCAGTCTTCGAGCCTTCCCAACTGAAGCTCAGACATCAAGCAGCAGAGACAAGCCATCTCTGCTGTGCCCTTCTAGATTCCTGAATCTGTGACTTTAATAAATAGTGACTTACAGAATCTGTGACTTTAATAAAATAGTTGTTTGAAATTGCCAAGTTTAGAGATCACTTGTTACACAGCAGCAGTGACTACAGCAAGCGCTATGGAAGAACGTCTCTGGGACTGTTACTTCTCCCGCTGAATGACCAACACTGAGCAAGTTCAGTCAACTCTGTATTGCAGCCTCCCTTGTATCCACTCTCTTTCTGCTACTGCTCTCCTCCTTAGCCAACGTCCTCCTTAGCCAGCCTTTTGCCTGGTCTTCCTGCCTTCAGCTTTATCCCCTTCCAGCTCATTCTTGCCACTGCCTCCTTTCTAGTGAGCATGGCACCCCTTGGCCCTCATGTCTTCCCTCTCAACATGGAGCAGCAATACCCCCGGAGGGATCTGCCAGTGCCTGGGGGTGGGAGAAACCACAAGGTGACCACAGCAAGTCCTCCTGTTACTCAGTAGGAAGTGACTGCAAATGTTATTTTTACATTGAGAGAACCATGCATAAATTCTAGCATAAAATCAAAATTGGCAAGAATTTTAAAGATACAACCAAGACGTCCAGGACATTCTCTTGCAGAAGGTACTTCCTAAGACTGCTAACAGTATAGCTTCATTCATTTCTTTCTGTTTGAGGTATGTCTGGGGAGAAGTTGGAGAGGAGCTGCCCTTAACTGTAGGATGGGAGTGGCTTGAAATGAAGCTCAAATTCTCATCACAGCATATGAGGCCTTCTGCACTCATCCCTATCCAGTGATTGAAGTCTGGCTTCTTACTCTTACACCAGACCAAAGGGGTGAATGGCAATGGTACTGGCACAGGTATCTTCCTGGAGAAGGAGAGGAACTTGGAAGGGGGCGCCCTTTGGGAAATCGCTCAAGTTAGGCAAATTATTTTCAGTGGTCCCCCAGTGTCCCGTTCTCTTTATGCCTCTGTGTGTTTCGTGCTTGCAGCTCTCTCTCACACAGCCGACTCTGCTCATTCCCTTCCTCTCCTTCATTCTTCAGTCCGCAGTTCAGATGCTTCTTTGTGGGCTTCTCTGGACATTTTGGTGGATGAATTGTTCTCCTTTCTGCCCTCCCATGGCACTTCCTTCATATAATTTTTAACGTGTGGTATTTTTAACATACGGTATGCTGTGCATGTGGTGATCTTGGCCACTAGGCTTTGAGCTTTTCGCGTTTGGAAACTGTCCTCTCCACCCCTTGCCTCCCACCTGGCTTTCCACAGTGTCTCTTAAACAGCTGGGTGTCAGTTATTATTTGTTGAAGCAAATTACCCTATTAACTTTTGTTTGTATTTATGCAAATTAATACCCCCAAGAGGTTAACCCTAAGACCAGGCCCCTCCTCTACCCTCTCCTTATCTAGATGGGCCTGCAGATTCTTGCAGAGAATCTGAGGAAGAAACCCTCACTGGAACTAGGATGCATTTTTCCCTAGTCAGGACACGTTCCAGGTATAACACAGGTCTTTCTCATTGCCATGTGAGAGATCTATAGCATAGTGTACAGGGAGACACTGTCTTTACTGAGTGAGAAGGGACTCTGTCTGTACCAAGTCCTGCAGGGGAGCCACTACAAGGAGTAGATTGAGAAGATACCATCTGGGCAGTTCACTGCAGCCAGAGCTCTGTCCTAGTGCCTGTTCCAATGTCTGAAAGTCATTCCTTGACCTTTGAAGGTTTTTAACTTTTAAGAGTTCTCTGTTGATTGGGTACCATGGCTCACACTTGTAATCCCAACACTTTGGGAGGCTGAGGTGGGCAGATCGCCTGAGGTTAGCCTGGCCAACATGGTGAAACCCGGTATCTACCAAAAATACAAAAAAAAATTAGCCAGATGTGGTGGCCCATGCCTGTAGTCCCAGCTACTCAAGAGGCTGAGGCAGGAGAATTGCTTGAACCTGGGAGGCAAAGGTGGCAGTTAGCAGAGATCTTGCCACTGCACTCCAGCCCGGGTGCCAGAGCAAGACTCCATCTCAAAAAAAAAAAAAAAAGAAAGAAAAAGAGTTCTCTGTTAAAATGCAAATTTTCCTGGGAGTGGGGAGAACTTGAGTCTTTTTTAAACTACCACCTCAGTGAAGATTCAGTGAGAGCTGGGTTGAGAGCAGTGGCCCTTAAAGAAATGGGACAAAAGGTAAGAGCAATTCTGTTGAAAGAGAAAAAAAAATGAATGCCATGTTCACCAAATTGTATGAGCGCATCAAAAAGCCCTTTGCTTGCATTGTAAGTACTGCTGGCTGCTATGCAACATAATGGGGGTTAATTCCGGGGCTGAGAGAACTGCCTGGGAATTGGAAGCTTCTACTGGGAGGGAAACGGGGTGATGGTGGGTTTCATTCTCTCCTATAAACTTCTCTTTTTCCTGAAAGATGGAGGTTTCCCTCTCTCAGGATTCCAGACCTACAAAAACATGAAAAAGGGGTTAAAAGATGTCTTTTGTCTTTGAAGAAAATAAGATCTTCTTGTAAAATTTCAAAAATTGAAAAACACCAAATGAAATTTCAGTTTCTGGGTGCAGAGAGAAACAATTGGGGAAGGGAGCAGAGGGCTGCATTAATATGAGGTGATTTTCCACTCCAGTTGCTCACCTTATTAGTTTAAAGAATTGCTTTAATATCTATATGTTTAGTGAAGAGAAGCCTGAAACATTACTCTTAGAAACAGATGTTACCTTGGAGGTCAACCACTTTAACCCTCACCTCAGAGAGTAAGGCCATGTGTCCCCAGTCACACAGTGAATACATGGCCCACGCTGTCCGGGTCACACAGCCAGCACGTGGCCCATGCTGGCTCAGATCACACAGCAAGTGCGTGGCCCACGCTGTCTCTGATCACACAGTGAGTGCGTGGCCCACACTACCCCCAATCACACAGCGAGTGCGCGGCCCACGCTGTCCCCAGTCACATAGCTAGTGCGTGGCTCATGCTGTCCCCAGTTACACAGCAAGTGCGTGGCCCATGCTGTCCCCGGTCACATAGCCAGTGCGTGGCGCATGCTGTCCCTGGTCACACAGCCAGTGCATGGCCCATGCTGTTCCCGGTCACACAGCGAGTGCACCATTCATACTGTCCCCGGTCACACAGCTAGTACCTGCCCACACTGTCCCTGATCACACAGCAAGTGCTCGGCGCATGCTGCCCCCAATCACATAGCCAGTGTACAGCCCACACTGTCCCCAGTCACACAGCAAATGCATGGCCCACATTGTCCCCAGTCACACAGCAAGTGCACCATCCATACTGTCCCCAGTCACAGTGACTACATGCCCACACTGTCCCTGATCACACAGTGAGTGCATGGCCCACCCTGGCATGAGCACCCACCCCCGTCTCCCAAATAACCTCTTCTGGCTTTTAGTGAGGAGCCACGGATCTTACTCTAGTCCTCTCTGTTGCAGCTGAGACACAGGCAGCTTCCCCTTTTATCAATGGCTTTGATGCTATGGGAATGGGGGCCCCTCCCCTCAATAAGTGTTCTTGATGTGTTGAAATGTGGGAGGGTCAGGTCAAGTCCCCAAAATAAATTGAGTGAGGCTGGTGCTCAGCAGCCATTTAATGGCTGCTTTTACGTTACAGACCCAGGGAATTCAGGTCCTGAGTAACCTCGACCTTTGTTTCTGAGGTGTTAGTAAAGAGTCACCCTTACAGGCACTTCCTAGGCTAGGGCTGGCGGAGCATGGCCTGAGGATGCTGTGAGCCTCTGGGTCAGGGGTCCTGGGGGGAGTCCCATCCCTGACCTGCCACTGCCTAGGACCAAGTCTGCTGCTTTGTCCACAGAGGAGCTGATGCCAGGCACCTCCTTCCTCCACCCCTTCCTCTCTGTGATCCAGGGGCTGGGCTCAGTCACATATAATTCTTTTGGTAGTGGCAGTTCACCCTGGTTCAGCAGCCCGTGTGGTTGAGATCGATCAATGGGTGTCCCTCTCCTAATGACGAGAGAGCTGTGAGAAGTTGAGCTGTTTACACAAGGTCACTTTATTAACAGGGAAATCACTCTTATGATAAATGAGCGTTCCGATGTTGCTGTCGCTGCTCTCTCTCTCTCTCTTTCTCTCTCTCTCTCTCTCTCTCTCTCTCTCTCTCTCTCTCTCTCTCTTTCTTTCTCTTCTTTGTGCTCCAAATGTGGAGCCACAGCTTCATCATCCTGGGCTGCCAGGAGACTGCAGTGACTCCAGTGAGTCTCAGCCTTCCCCTTTGAGCCTGAATCAGTTGAGGCCAATGTCCTGGGATAAGGAGGGTCATTGTGACCCTCTCCACACAGCTTCCTCCAGGAGAGCTCAGCAGAGGCTCTCAGAGAACCATGTTCTTTTTAAGGACCAGTAGGCAGGATTTCAGGTCAATGATGGTCATTTCTTTAATGTGCACAGCACTTTACAGTTTACAATTATATTTTTCATCCTTTATGGTAAACTATTTCATTGGCATTTTCTGAGCAAGGTGCTCAAGAGAGGGATTTAATTGTTTTTGTTCCCATTTTAGGAATGAGAAAACTGGAACTCAGACACAGGGTTGAAATGAAAGATTATTGAGTCTTTTTTTAATTGCATTTTAGGTTTTGGGGTACATGTGAAGAACATGGAAGATAGTTGCATAGGTACACACGTGGCAGTATGATTTGCTGCCTTCCTCCCCTTCACCTATATCTGGTATTTCTCCCCATGCTATCTCT
>JAPYYA010003182.1:0-13142 GCA_028533165.1 Leontopithecus rosalia | reverse complement strand
GGCAATTCTCCTGCCTCAGCCTCCCAAGTAGCTGGGATTACAGGCACACGCCACCATGCCCAGCTAATTTTTTGTATCTTTAGTAGAGACGGGGTTTCACCATTTTGACCAGGTTGGTCTTGATCTGATGACCTCGTGATCCACCCGCCTCGGCCTCCCAAAGTGCTGGGATTACAGGCTTGAGCCACCGCGCCCGGCCTTCTTTCCCCATTTTTACCTAACATCCATTCCATTTGGCAGGGGGGCTTCACGTCTTATCTCTGAATCCTGGTTGATTATATTGTTTCTGGAGTGCTTTTGATGGACAGTGAATAAATGCCTGTTAATGAATGAATTATTGTTTCCCCTAGTTCTTTGTCTTTTATGTTTCTTAGCATCTTATTATTATTATTATTATTTTGAGTTAGGTCTCACTCTATTGCCCAGGCTGGAGTGCAGTGACATGATGATGCCTCGCTGCAGCTTTGATCTGTTGGGCTTGAGTGATCAATCCTTCTGCTACCTGAGTAGCTGGGACTACACATTTGCGCCACCATGCCTGGCTAATTAAAAAAAATTTTTTTTTTTTTGTAGAGATGAGTCTCACTGTTGCTCAGGTTGGTCTCAAACTCCTGAGCTCAAGTGATCCTCCCACCTCAGTCTCCCAAAATGATAGGATTGCAGGCACAAGCCACTATGCCCAGCCATTAGCTTTTGGTCCCTTCTGTTAATTATATGGTCTGATCATATTCCAATAATGCTTTCTCATCCTAAATTTTCCTGAACTTAGTGGGATTTTTTTTCATCCTACCCTCTTTTCTTTTATGGACTGATTAATCCCACTTTATTTTGATTTATTTTCTCTGCTTGCCCATCTTACTTTGTTTCTCCTTGCCTTAAAGACCTTGATTGATCTTTGTATTTCCTGTTTATTATTCCAGATGTTTTGAACAGAGATAAAGATGAGGAGCCAACTGTAAAACAAGAAATTGAAATTGAGGAAGAAGTGGAACCACAGGGTGTAATAGTTACAAGAATCAAAAGTGAAATTGACCAGGATCCTATGGGTAGAGAAACCTTTGAACTTGTTGGTAGGTTAGATAAACAAAGAGGGATCTTCTTATGGGAAATACCAAGGGAATCTTTGACCCAGGAACAGAGAATGTTCAGAGAAAACACTAACATTATCCGTAAAAGACCAAACTCAGAAGAGAAATGCCATAAATGTGAAGAATGTGGAAAGGGTTTTGTCCGCAAGGCCCACTTCATTCAACATCAAAGGGTCCATACTGGTGAGAAGCCTTTTCAGTGCAATGAATGTGGGAAAAGTTTTAGTCGCAGTTCATTTGTTATTGAACATCAGAGAATTCACACTGGGGAAAGGCCCTATGAGTGTAACTACTGTGGAAAAACCTTTAGTGTGAGCTCAACCCTTATTAGACATCAGAGAATCCACACTGGAGAAAGACCCTATCAGTGTAATCAGTGTAAACAGAGCTTCAGCCAGAGAAGGAGCCTTGTTAAACATCAAAGGATTCATACAGGTGAGAAACCCCACAAATGTAGTGACTGTGGGAAAGCCTTCAGTTGGAAATCACACCTTATTGAGCATCAAAGAACTCACACTGGTGAGAAACCTTATCACTGTACCAAATGTAAGAAGAGCTTTAGTCGAAATTCATTGCTTGTTGAGCATCAAAGAATTCACACTGGGGAAAGACCCCATAAATGTGGTGAATGTGGGAAAGCCTTTCGATTAAGTACATACCTTATACAACACCAAAAAATCCACACTGGGGAGAAGCCTTTTCTTTGTATTGAGTGTGGAAAAAGCTTCAGTCGGAGCTCATTCCTTATTGAACATCAGAGGATCCATACTGGTGAAAGACCTTATCAGTGCAAAGAGTGTGGGAAAAGTTTCAGTCAACTTTGTAACCTTACTCGTCATCAGAGAATTCACACAGGAGACAAGCCCCATAAATGTGAGGAATGTGGGAAAGCCTTTAGTAGAAGCTCAGGTCTTATTCAGCATCAGAGAATTCACACCAGGGAGAAGACTTATCCATACAGTGAAACTAAGGAAAGTTTTGATCCAAATTGCAGTCTTGTTATACATCAGGAGATCTACCCTAAGGAGAAATCTTATAAATGTGATGAATGTGGGAAAACTTTTAGTGTTAGTGCTCATCTTGTACAACATCAAAGAATCCACACTGGTGAAAAGCCCTATCTATGTACTGTCTGCGGGAAAAGCTTCAGTCGGAGCTCATTTCTTATTGAACATCAGAGAATCCATACTGGTGAGAGACCCTATCTGTGCAGACAGTGTGGCAAAAGCTTTAGTCAGCTTTGTAATCTTATTCGACATCAGGGTGTTCACACAGGTAATAAACCCCATAAATGTGATGAATGTGGAAAGGCCTTTAGTCGGAACTCGGGTCTTATTCAGCATCAGAGAATACACACAGGAGAGAAACCTTATAAGTGTGAGAAGTGCGACAAAAGTTTCAGTCAGCAGCGCAGTCTTGTCAACCATCAGAAGATTCATGCAGAGGTGAAAACCCAAGAAACCCATGAATGTGATGCTTGTGGTGAAGCCTTTAATTGCCGCATATCTCTTATTCAGCATCAGAAATTGCACACAGCATGGATGCAATAAATGTAGAGCAATACATAAGCTCAATTTGATTTGAGACTAGTTACCCAAGTGCAGTTTTAGTATGGCTCAACATGGTCAGATTTAGTGATAAAGCAAATTCTCCTTGGCCTCAGGCAAATGGTTTCTAAAGATTCTTTGAATAGTGGACAATACTACCCATGAGCAACTGACTTCCATTACTCTTTGTTTGATGATCATAGAGAAAGACTTGGTAATTTATCTAAGTATCCTTAATAAACTTCCCAGCAGAGAGATTAAACCCAGGTTCAGAGCATGAGTGCTCTGAGGGACAAAGTTGAATTTGTATAAGGGAGCTGGAGCAGCTGATGTTGGAAAACTGAGAATAATGATTCAAAGAGTCTTCTGTCACATCTCATATTGTGGTTCTTTTAGTTCCATGATATGTTTGGCTCTGCATGCCAAAGTCCAGTGATTAAGCATATATAAGTTGTCAAGGAAACAAAGCCCAGATGTTTTTGAAACCAATGTACAGTTTTTGTTATTGTTTAAGAAAGCCAGTTGTTTGGCATGTGAGTTAAAGGCGGTTCCAATGCCTAATGGTTCCCAGATCTATGAAATGAGTGGACCATTAACTTTATATGTAAAGATTATGTTAGTAATTAAGAAACCTAACAAAGGTGTTACCAAGGAACCTTTGGGAGTGCCTTTTTGTTTTTCAAGATGGACCCAAAAAAGTGGAGGAAGATACTGTTCTTTTGTACCCTCCTATCTGTGGAAGGTATTTGTAGTCCTATGTGAATAAGCTTATTCCTCCACAACCAGGTGCATATAAAAGTGTACATATTTTGATTGCCAAGAATTGGAAATAAAAAGACCTGGAGTCTGTGCTAGGAAGCTGAGATATTTTGGTATTGCATTGGTTTTTATGGTAACTAGGTTTTGCATGCAATTAAAAATCCTTATTTCTTGTTCTAGGGCTTCCCTTAGTTAATGGTCATTATAAACTATTAATTCATCTGTTTTAATCATTAAAATCTGTTTTGTTTTTTGCTTTGTGTAAGAGTTGTTACTTTAGTGTAAAACCAATTCTGTCAAACACATTACTGTGTTTTTAAAATTAGAATCAAAGATAGGAAGGAAATCGCTCTCATTTGTTCTGCATGTGACTCCTTAACCTTTTCTGGAGTAGTTCAGCTAAACCCAGGTTCTTCATTTCTGAGTATAGAATTCCAAATTACCAGAATTCTGTAATTCCAGCTTTCTAATAGTTTGAGCAGACAATCCCTCCCTTTCTCCTGTACCTCAGTCATTTAAAAAATTACCTCCAGACTTTCGTCTTCCCATCTCTTTATGTGTGTACCTGCATGTGAGTGTGGAGATTGTGGTACCTATATAGAAAGTTACCTATCTTTGTGCACTCCCTAATTCAAATTAGGTACTCATAGTTATTATACAGTTGACATTTCAAAACAATTTGTAGTCCAGTGAAAAGCACAAAACACACAAATTGCACCTGAATCTTCTATAAAATTATCCTGCCCTGGGTCTTCCTACTTTTATTTATTTTACACCTGTGGTTCCCAGATCAGGATCTCAACTAATGAGGTTTTTAGACCTGTTCTCAGTATTGAAAAATCTAATGTGTATGTTTTCACTGCATGCACACTGAA
Source organism: Leontopithecus rosalia (assembly GCA_028533165.1). Classification (NCBI taxonomy): domain Eukaryota; kingdom Metazoa; phylum Chordata; class Mammalia; order Primates; family Cebidae; genus Leontopithecus; species Leontopithecus rosalia. The sequence goes on along the minus strand of JAPYYA010003182.1, from coordinate 8,873 downwards.
ACACGTTTCTTTGCTTTTTGTAGAAGTCACGTCAGTTTCATGTGTGGTTATCTTCTACAGCAGAAGCACTGGCTGCTGTTGGCTTCATAGTAGTTTGAGGCCATGGTTGTATGAGGTATTCCTACATAATTTTTAAAATCCTTGGATATGAACCTGGAGTGACAACTCAGAAACTCCAGTAGCAGTGAACAATTCTTGACTACATGTGCAAATCATTGCTTGTAAAAAACAGCCCCTAAATATTTATTTTTTAAATTATACTTTAAGTTCTGGGATGCATGTACAGAAGAACATGCAGGTTTGGTACATATGTGCCATGGTGGTTTGCAGCACCCATCAACCCATCATTTACATTAGGTATTTCCTTTTTCCTTGAGATGGAGTCCTTCTCTGTCACCCAGGCTGGAGTGCAATGGCACAATCTCAGCTCACCGCAACCTCTGCCTCCCAGGTTCAAGCCTCAGGAGGCCTCAGCTGCCCAAGTAGCTGGGATTACAGGTACCTGCCACCACACCCAGCTAATTTTGTATTTTTTAGTAGAAAAGGGGTTTCACCATGTTGGCCAAGCCAGTCTTGAACTCCTGACCTTGTGATCCACCTGCCTTGGCCTTCCAGAATGCTGGGATTATAGGCGTAAGCTACCGTGCTCAGCCTACATTAGTTATTTCTTCTAATGCTATCACTCCCGTTACCCCCAACCCCTGACAGGCCCTGGTGTATGATGTTCCCCTCCTGTGCCCATGTGTTCTCATTGTTCAGCTCTCATTTATGAGTAAGAACATGCAGTGTTTGGTTTCTGTTCCTGTGTTAGTTTGTTGAGGATGATGGTTTCCAGCTTCATCCATTTCCTGCAAAGGATATAAACTTGTTCTTTTTTATGGTTGCATGATATTTCATGGTGTGTATGTGCCACATTTTCTTTATCCAGTCTAACATTGATGGTCATTTGAGTTGGTTCAAAGTCTGCTATTATGAATAGTGCTGCAGTAAACAATGTAAGTGTCTTTATAGTAGAATGATTTATGATCCTTTGGGTATATACCCATTAATGGGATTGCTGGGTCAAATGATATTTCTAGTTCTAGATCCTTGAGGGATTGCCACACTGCCTTCCACAATGGTTGAACTACTTTGCACTCCCACCAACAGTGTAAAAGCATTCCTGTTTCTCCATATCCTCACCAGTATCTGTTGTTCCCTGACTTTTTAATGATCACCATTCTGACTGGCATTAGATAGTATCTCATTGTGGTTTTGATTTGCATTTCTCTAATGACCAGTGATGATGAGCTTTTTTTTATGTTTTTTTGCCTTATAAATGCCTTCGTTTGAGAAGTGTCTGTTCCTATCCTTTGCCCACTTTTTAATGGGGTTTTGTTTTTGTTTTTTTTGTAAATTTATTTAAGTTTCTTCTAGAGTCTGGATATGAACCCTCTGTTAGATGGATAGATTGCACAAATTTTCTTCCATTCTGTAGGTTGCCTGTTCACTCTGATGATAGTTTCTTTTGTGAGCAGAAGCTCTTTAATTTAATTAGATCCCATTTGTCAATATTGGCTTTTGTTGTGATTGCTTTTGGTGTTTTAGTCATGAAGTCTGCTCATGCCTAAATCCTGAATGGTATTGCCTAGGTTTTCTTCTAGACTTTTTATGGTTTTAGGTTTTATGTTTACATCTTTAATCTATCTTGAGTTAATTTTTTATAAAATGTGAGGAAGGGGTCCAGTTTCAGTTTTCTGCATTTGGCTCGCCAGTTTTCCCAACACCTTTTATTAAATAGGGTATCCTTTCCCCATTGCTTGTTTTTTATCAGATTTGTCAAAGATCAGATGGTTGTAAAGTGTGGTATTATTTCTGAGGCCTCTATTCTGTTCCATTGGTCTATATTTCTGTTTTGGTACCAGTATCATGCTGTTTTGGTTACTGTAGCCTTGTAGTATAGTTTGAAGTCAGGTAGTGTGATGCCTTTAGCATTGTTCTTTTTGCTTACAATTGCCTTGGCTACATGGGCTCTTTTTTAGTTCCATATGAAATTCAAAATAGTAGTTTCCAATTCTGTAAGCTTGATGGGAATAGTATTGAATCTATAAATTACTTTGGGCAGTATGGCCATTTTCACTTACAAATTTTTTTTTAAAAAAACTGTTAAGTGTCCACTTCTGTTTCCCAAGAAAATTATACAGATATGCAGAGAGCTCTAGAGAGGGAAATGAAGTATCCAGAAGAGAAGGGAAGGAAAAAGTCAAGTCAAGAGGAGGATGCTTATGATGAGGCTAAAAGATTGCCAGGGAAGATGGATAGTATCTGAAGGCGGGGGAATTATGAGAGAACTGGTAGCTACAAATTGAATTCCTGATTGCTTGGTGAATTGGGAATGTGACAGGAGGTAAGGCTGCCCTTCAGTAAGGGCAGATTAAGAGTTGTCATGGTAGGGAGGCTATTCTGCCTAAAATTCTGTGGCATTATATTGTATTTAAGTATGATGTGTATATTAAAAGGGCACATATTTGAAGTATTCAGCTCTCAGTTTTCACTACTAAACACCTATGTAACCAGCACCAAGCTTAAGAATAGCATCACTAGTACTACAAATACTTCCCTTGTGCAACATTCCAAATACTACCCCCAAAAATCCTATGCTCCATTTTAACTCAGGACAATTTGAAAGTGAATGGGAGGGGAAAACTTAGGACCAGGTTTTTGTTTGTTTTTGTTTTTTGATATTTTGTTTTTTAAATTTTCACCTGGTTCTTATTAAGTGTGCAGGGACCATGGTTCTTGACCTTCCTTGGATTTGTGGATCTTAATTCTCAGAAAATTGCATGTGTAAAATATTGTGCCAAGGCCTTGTTTCTGTGTAGAAACCTCGAGAGATCTTTATAGTAGTACAGGTGAGAGATTATGGTGCTTCAACTAAGGCAGTGGGAATAGGAGATAGAGATGAATTTGGGAAATATTTATAAACAGTGAGATTTGGTTGCTAATTGGATGAGGAAACAAGGAAGAGTAAAGATTCAAAGTCAGTTTGGGTGGTTAATGCTTTTATTTGATGAGACAGGACCAAAAAAATTACATTGTATGGAATGAGGAGATCATTACCACTTTGTGTGTTGTTCTGTCTGTGAGATAGTAAAGATATCCGGAGGCAACTGCGGATATGTATATGGTGCTCAGCAAAAAGAATTGAGCTAGAAATTGATTTAGGAATTCACCAGTGTTTAAACATGTACGGATTAAGCTTTAAAGAGTAAAGCAAGAAAAGAAGTCCAGAGATGGAATCCTAGGGCAAAGGAGCAGAAACAACCAGAAGTATGGGAAACCCAACATATAGTGATAAATGCTATAAGAAAGTGATCCAGAAGCATGCTGGAGAGAGGCTGAGGCAGGGCTGAAGAGTGTTTGGATTTGATAATTAGAGTGTCATTAATGGGTTTCTGTAAGAACAGCTTCTGGAGTTAGGAAGAGCCAGTTTTCAGGGGGCTAAATAGAGTGGATCATCAGCTCTCAAATACTGTCAATTCTTGACAAAAATTATTCTACATTCAAGTAGTAAAAATAATGATAATATAATATTATTGTTTTAAAAAGATAAATTGATTATTAGAGACTGTTACTCTGAAAGTATGCTCTTTAAAAAAAAACTTAGGTTCTTTTATGAAATAATAGTGATTCGGGAGGATAGTTTGTTATATTTATGTCTTTATTTTTAAAAAAGGGCAACCCTTTATTGGTTATTCCTTTTACTTGCTTAATTTTACTGTTCTATAAAGCTAGAGAATAAAACTAGATTACTCATCTGTGAATATAAAGAGGGCTATATATTGAGATTAAAGAAAAATTTGAGTAGATAGCCAGTTGAGGGAGAGGTTGAAGATAGAGGAGAGCAGAATGCAAGTTGATTAAGTTATTGGATATGCTGAAATGAGTACTAGCAGTTATGGAAAGATTTTCTTCTGGAACCTTCTTCCTTCAATTTGGGAAAAAATGAAAGCGGACAGATTTGGTGTCTGGTTGGGTGACAGGAAAATCGAATTCACTTGAGATGACCCATTTGAAAAAATAGTAAATCCATGTTTTGCGGGTCAGGGAAGGAAGATGGATGGACATGGTTAGGGGTAGAGTTAGGTGTCTTGTCAATAATAAAGGTTTGAAGGAGCAGCTGGGGAGAGTTGGGATTTTGTTTAGAGCCCAGCTGTAGTAAAACTTTTTAAAAATTATTTTTATTTTTTACTCCTATGGCATTGCAAGAAGTAAAAGTATGAACTTAATGAAATTACTCAAATTTATTCTGGGTATTAACATCTAAGACAATTTTGAAAGAAAATTAAGCTTAAAGTAGATGAAGCAAATTATTGATAAAATAAATTTCAAAATGAGCAAGTAAAAGGGATTTTTGGTGGCAAAAAAAAAGAACAGGCAAAAATATTCTATTTCACTGTAACTTTGATGAGTGAGACATTTCACATTCATCTGTCTTCCTAAAGGCGGATGTCATCAGCAAGTCTAGGGGCACACGGAACATACCTACTTGAGCACAGTCCTTGGAGAATAAATTTCAACTCCTTTTTAGAAAACAATCTAGTCCAGATATTCTAATCATTTTTTAAAGTTACCGTTCCCAGTCAGTATTTGACCTTTGACATTCTTCTACCTCATTCAAAAGAATTTTGTGGCCTGAGGTGGGTGGTAGGGGTGGGTTGATTGGTTTCTTTAAAATTAAGGCCATCTATAACCAGGATGCACAAAGAGAAAGACACATTTGCTTTACTGCACAAGTGGGATGAGGTCAATTAACATGTATTTTAAAAATACCTGCTAGGTGTTATGTCCATTTCACAGTTGCATCAAGTAGCCTTTTATCATTAAGGAGACTTGAAGACTTGAAGAATAATAATATGCATAATATGCAATTAATATGCATAATAAGCCATATATATTACATAAAGACAGGAAAAGTCACCCAACTTTCCAGAACATTGAGTTTTCATTAACTTTGTATTTCGTTCACACAAATAAAACATGGTGTGTGCATCTTGCCTGTGTTGTTGCCCATCTAGGAGCCATGCTGTAAGATCAGGTTTCTCATGTTAGTCTACTGACTGAGGTAAATCTACGTATTACATGACAGTCATTGTGTCCCTGAAACCCAGAGATGTACTCTGAACAGGACAGAGTAACAAAGCAGGACAAGGAAAAGTTGTACGTAGTTGCAGAAAGATGCCTTGACCTTGATTAACTTAAGAGGGCAGAATACATTTCTCTAACACCTGAGACCTTGGGCTACCACCTAGCCCTGGCTATTCTGAACTGCCAAAAGAATTGGTGCTATGTTTAGAAAATGCCCTATTTTTCATGTGCCACACTACTCAGCCTGACCGAGTCTGTGCATGTATGTAAGTCTCTTTTCAAGAATGAGGTAAAGAATTTTGAGCTTTCATTTGTCCCAAATGCTTGCCTATCAGGTTGCAATGAAACAGACTTTATTAGGATAGTACATGGCTATGCTACACACAAGGAGTTGTTTGTTGTTTTCTCTAGTCTAAAGATGTCATGTCTGGCCAGGTGTGCTGGCTCATGCCTGTAATCCCAGCATTGTGGGATGCCAAGATGGGAAGATCACCAGAGGTCAGGAGTTCAAGACCAGCCTGGCCAACATGGTGAAACCCCATATCTACAAAATACAAAAATTAGCCAGGCCTGATGGTGGGTGCCTGTGGTCCCAGCTGCTTGGGAGGCTGAGGTGGTAGAATTGCTTGAACCTGGGAGGTGGAGGTTGCAGGGAGCTGATATCATACCATTGCACTCCAGCCTGGGTGACAGAGCAAGACTCCATCTCAAAAAAAAAAAAAAGATGTCATGTCTACTAACCCACCCACCAACAAAAGCCCAGGTGCTCCATTGAATTGCTATTATAGACACTTAGCTGGTTCCTGGTTCCCACCTGATCCTCTTCATTCTAGAAAGTAATTTTCTGCATTGCTCTTAGGTTATTCTTTTCTTAAAAATCATCCTGTTTTGATTACTATAGCTTTGTAGTTTAGTCTGAAATCAGGTAGCGTGATGCCTCCAGTGTTTTTTTTGCTTAGGATTGTCTTGGCTATGCGGGCTCTCTTTTGGTTCCATATGGAGTTTAAGGTGGTTTTTTCCAGTTCTATGAAGAAGGTCATTGGTAGAGATATAGACAATGGAACAGAATAGAGGCCTTGGAGGCAATGCCACACATCTACAACCATCTGAACTTTGACAAACCGGACAAAAACAAGCAATGGGGAAAGGATTCCCTGTTTAAAAAGATGTTGGGAAAACTGGCTAGCAGTGTGCAGAAAGCAGAAACTGGACACCTTCCTGACACCTTACGCTAAAATTAACTCCAGATGGATTAAATACTTAAACATAAGACCTAACCCTATCAAAACCCTAAAAGAAAATCTAGGGAAAACCATTCAGGACATAGGCATAGGCAAGGACATCATGACTGAAACACCAAAAGCATTGGCAACAAAAGCCAAAATAGACAAATGGGACCTAATTAAACTCCAGAGCTTCTGTACAGCAAAAGAAACAATCATTAGAGTGAATCAGCAACAAACACAATGGAAAAAAATTTTTGCAATCTACCCATCTGACAATGGGCTAATATCCAGAATCTACAAAGAACTAAAACAGATTTACAAGAAGAAAACAAACCCATCCAAAAGTGGGAGAAGGATATGAACAGACACTTTTCAAAAGAAGACATATATGAGGCCAATGAACGTATGAAAAAATGCTCATCATCACTGATTATTAGAGAAATGCAAATCAAAACCACATTGAGATACCACTTCACACCAGTTAGAATACCAATCATTAAAAAATCTGGAGACAACGGATGCTGGAGAGGATGTGGAAAAATAGCACTTTCACACTGTTGGTGGGAGTGTGAACTATTTCAACCATTGTGGAAGACAGTGTGGTGCTTCCTCAAGGATAGAAAAGAAATTCCATTTGACCCAGCAATCCCATTATGGGTATATATCCAAAGTATTATAATTCATTCTATTAAGACACGTGCACACATATGTTCATAGCATCACTGTTTACAATAGCAAAGACCTGGAACCAACCCAAATGTCCATCAACCATAGACTGGACAAGGAATATGTGGCATATATACACCATGGAATACTATGCAGCCATAAAAAGCGATGAGGTTGTGTCCTTTGTAGGGACATGGACGAATCTGGAAACCATCATTCTTAGCAAACTGATATAAGAACAGAAAATCAAACACCACATGTTCTCACTCATAGGCAGGTGTTGAACAATGAGAACACATGGACACAGGGAGGGGAACATCACACACTGGGGTCTGTTGTGGAGGCCAAGGGAGGGACAGCAAGTGGGTGGGGAAGTCGGGGAAGGATAACATGGGGAGAAATGCCAGATGTAGGTGACGGGGGGGATGGAAGCAGTAAACCACATTGCCATGTGTGTACCTATGCAACAATCCTGCATGATCTGCACATGTACTACAGAACCTCAAGTACAATAGAAAAAAAATCAGAATACACAAATAGAAAAAAGAAATCATCCATAGTTACCTATTTCTCTTCAAGGCAAGACTTTCCAAAATATCTCTGTCCATCTGTGTGCCACTCCACCATGGGAAATCAGCCTCACCATTTGCCAGGCTGATTGCCCATATTTCTCTCAACACATAGTTTGTACTCTAGTAAAGACACATAATTCATGTTTATTCTCACTCATGAGCCTTTACTTTTCTTCAAGAGCCAGCTGACAGGGAAAACTCATGTTTATTCACTACTTATATATCTGGCACTGTACATAAAATATTGCCCTCACAACAACCCTCTTTTACAGATGTGAAAACTGAGGCTCAGAGAGACCAAGTATGTTGTTCAGGATCAAAAAACTAATAATAAACTGCTTCAGCTAATCCTCCCTCTTGTAAAGCATTCCCTCCCTTTTGCTCTCAGCATCTAGCCTATGCCACTGCAATTTAGCACATAATTGTGTACAATTTTCTTTGTTTTCTAACTGCATGCTTGCCTTCCTCATTTCCTTGGTAAGCATACAGTGCTGAGCATACAGTAGCTGCTACAAGAGAGCTAGTTGTCTGATTTTTATGTGTGTTATACATATTGATGCCCAGTACTGAGTGCTTTAGATTCTTTCTTTCTTTTTTTTAAATTGCATTTTAGATTTTGGGGTACATGCGCAGAACATGCAAGATAGTTGTATAGGTACACATATGGCAGTGTGTTTTGCTGCCTTCTTCCCCTTCTCCCACATTTGGCATTTCTCCCCAGGCTGTCCCTCTGACCCTCCCCTGCCGCTGTCCCTCCCCTATTCCCCCCAGTAGACCCCAGTGTGTAGTACTCCCTTCCCTGTGACCATGTGTTTTCATTTTTCATCACCTACCTATGAGCGAGAATATGCGGTATTTCATTTTCTGTTCTTGTGTCAGTTTGCTGAGAATGATGTTCTCCAGATTCATCCATGTCCCTACAAGGACTCGAACTCATCGTTTTTGATTGCTGCATAATATTCCATGGTGTATATGTGCCACATTTTCCCAGTCCAGTCTATCATTGATGGGCATTTGGGTTGGTTCCAGGTCTTTGCTATTGTAAACAGTGCTGCAATGAACATTCTTGTGCATGTGTCCTTATAGGAGAATGATTTATAGTCCTTTGGATACATACCCAGTAATGGCATTGCAGGGTCAAATGGAATTTCTATTTCTAGGTCCTTGAGGAATCGCCACACTGTCATCCACAATGGTTGAACTAATTTACACTCCCACCAACAGTGTAAAAGTGTTCCTATTCCTCCACATCCTCTCCAGCATCTGTTGTCTCCTGATTTTT
>JAPYYA010003181.1:0-13144 GCA_028533165.1 Leontopithecus rosalia | reverse complement strand
CAGTAAGCAGCACGGGGTGCTCCTCAGGAGCCACACGCAGCTCGTTGTAGAAAGTGTGGTGCCAGATCTTCTCCATGTCGTCCCAGTTGGTGACAATGCCGTGCTCGATGGGGTACTTCAGGGTCAGGATGCCTCTCTTGCTCTGGGCCTCGTCACCCACGTAGGAGTCCTTCTGACCCATGCCCACCATCACGCCCTGCAAAGAACAGGGTGCCTTGAACAAGGGCGCGGCCCCCACCCCGGAAGCCGGGATACCTCCTAAGTGCCCTCGCCTCCCGCCCGCTCCTGGGGCGGCCCCACCCACTCAACTCCCTTACCTGGTGCCTGGGGCGCCCCACGATGGAGGGGAAGACAGCCCGGGGAGCATCGTCGCCCGCGAAGCCGGCCTTGCACATGCCGGAGCCGTTGTCGACAACAAGTGCAGCGATATCATCATCCATGGTGAGCTGAGGGCAGAGCAGGGCGCGCTGTGAGCCGGGGTCGCCCCCGCCCTACTCACTTCCGGCGCGCCTCGGCCTTGGGCCGCCAGGGGGCGCCGGCGCGCGCCCGGATTGGGGACAAAGGAAGCCGGGCCGGCCGTGTTATTACCATAAAAGGCAAACACTGGTCGGAGGCGGCCCCGCGGCGCGCGGCAGGAAGCCAGGCCTCCGCCCCCTCCCCACCAGGAGCCGGCCCCGCCTCCGCCGGGTTCAAAAAACGCCGGTTCGGCGCGCACAGCGGCCACACCCTCAGGCAGCCGGCGGCGCAGGCAGGAAGTGCGCGCCTGCGCCCGGGCGACCCCACCCCTTCCGGCCTGGCCCGCCCTCCGCCCAGCCCGAGCCGCGGCGCCCCAGACTCCAGCGCGCACGCGCAGTCAGCACCACAAGCCCCAGTGCACACGCGCAATGGTAGCCCAGCCCCCACTGGGCCTGGCAGAGGCCCAGCCGCGCCCACCCTCCAGTCACCCGAACAAGAACCCGGCTCGGACAAAGACCCTACCAGCTGCCCCAGTCCCGAGAGCGGCACCCCTGAAGTTCGCCTCCCGAGCGCCGCCCCGTACCCCCGAATTACAGCAGGGCGCCCCCATCTCCGGAGGCCCGGGGACTTCTCCCGCACCCCCCACGGCGGTCCGGTTTTCCCATACGCTGCGCCCCCGGCTGTGGCTCAAGCCGCTCTGCACGGGCGACGGGGAGGCAGCCCTAAGGCGGCTGGGCCGAGAGCCCCTTGCTCGGGTCGGCGGGCCGGGCTTACCTGGCGGCGGGTGTGGACGGGCGACGGAACGGCAAGGGCGAGGCTCTGTGCTCGCGGCGCGGACGCGGTCTCGGCGGTGGCTGCGCGTCGCGCCGCCGGGTTTTATAGGGCGCAGCTGCGGCCGCTCGAGCCATAAAAGGCAACTTTCGGAACGGCGCGCGCTGATTGGCCCCGCGCCGCTCACTCACCGGCCTCGCCGCACAGTGCAGCATTTTTTTACCCCCTCTCCCCTCCTTTGGCAAAAAAAAAAAAAAAAAAAAAAAAAAACGAGAGCGAGATTGAGGAAGAGGAGGAGGGAGAGAGTTTTGGCGTTGGCCCCCCTGGGGTGCTGGGCCCGGGGGATGGGGGTGCGCGCCGTGGCCCCCGCGCCCCACGTTGTGCAGTGCCCGGATCGGCCCCGCGTGGCCAGGCCTGCCCCCAGCCTGCCCGTCTCTCGGGCCCCCCCCACCCACCGCGGGTCACCCTAGGTGTGGACGTCACTTGGGCAATGAGCGCCCAGGTGGGGTGGGCCAGGGTCTGCACGGGTGCCAGGGCCCTGGGTGCTGTGCTCTCCTGCAGAAGGAGCCCTCGGCACGGAGTGGCCAGGCAGTCACTCCCCCTTGCCGACTTCAGAGCAGCTGGCCCTGAAAGCAGAGGCCGGGACCTCTGGCTGTGGGGCTCAGATGGCTAAATGGGCTGGGTAGGTCACTAGGGAGAGACCTGAGCTTGAGAGTTAGCGTGTGGTGTTGGGGGAGTCAGGAGGTTTGCGGCCGCTTAGAAGTCTCAGGACCACACTTCCCGGGACAGGGCAGGCGCCAGCGGTCCAGTGGCTGGAGGTGCCTGTGATGAAGGCTGCAAACCACCCCTTCCCTCCCCGCCGCAGCCCTGCGAAGGTGGGCTCTACAGAGCAGGGAAACTTTTCCCCTGGAGCTGCCTGCTTTTGAGGGCAACACGGTCACACCCAGCCAAAACCAGGCCTGGAGCGTTAGTGAATGACCCAGGCAGCTGCAGGCACTGCGTGCGGGGCAGGGGCCGGGTCTACACATCCTGGGTCTGGGACCACCGTCCATTGTAGGTCTGTCGTGCGCAGCCACAGCTGAACTGCCCTCTTAGACCATCTGGAGGCCGCGGGGGAGGGGGGACTCGAGACCAAGACTCCATGTGCCAGAGAGGATTGGGGGCAGGGCGGGGCCAGGAGCTCAAAGCCAGCCTGGGGAGACCCTCTCCTTGTCAGCCCTTCTTGCCTTGGATCTGTCCACTGAATAGCACACAAGACTGGGGTGGCCATGGTCGTTCTCTGGGAATCAGAGACCATACCCAGGTGGGGGCCATGCAGTGATCAGTGGCGTGGGACGACAGGGGAGCATTTGGCTCAGCCTAGAGGAACCTGCCCCCCTCTTCCTCCCCCTGCTTGGAGGTGGTGACAAGAAGATGAATTTTCACACAAAAATAGTAAGGATGGTGAGGTGGGGGCACCTCAGGCCTGCCGGGGGGCTTTGCAGCACGTAGTAGGTGTTCACTGAGTGTGTGTTGCAGCCAGCAAAGATGAGTCCATATAAGGACTCGGAACCTATGGCCAGGAAGGAGGCGGCTTGTTGCAGTTCACGGTGTGAGGCTGTGCTCAGCCGGTGGGACCGCTCCTCCCTTCAGGGTTTCAGAGGCCACAGCCCGGTGGGAAAGATGACCACCACCCAGCGTACAGCGGCAGACACAGGTTCACAGTCCAGAAGACTTGCTGAATCTCCTCCATCACCGCCCCACGCAAGGGCAAACTTTCCCAGCCTGTCTACTCCCTGCCTCCTGGGGACGGGACTGTCCTGTCCCTGGCCTTCTATCTTTCAGCTGCAGGCGTCTTGCCAGCTGCCTCAGGACCTGCCAACTCTCCAGTTCACCGGGCTGGCGTTGTAGGGCGGTGGGGGGGCCTTCTTGCTGCCTGTTGATGAGGGCCGGTTCTGGGGGTTTGTCGAATGAAGTGAGTGGGGTGCTGAGGGGGCTGGGATGTGACTGGAGCTGCAGAGCAAGGATGAAAGGCTGTTGGGTGGGGTGTAGAGCAGACCTGATCCCCAGGCAGGACCTGTGTTGCCACTGGGCCTCTACTCAGCTGGCCAAGAGGAGCTCCAGCCCCACCCCGCCCTAGGCTGCAGCATTCCTGGCCCATCCTCCTGGCTTGTGGTTCCCTCTGTCTGCAGCAGCCACTTCCCGGTGCTCTCCTATGCACCCCTCAAATCCCATCCCAGAAAGCCCCTCTTTGGGGAAGCCTTTTAGCCTCTGCAACCACACCTTCCTGCCTACTTCGGACCAAGGCTTGTGGCTGGCATTTAGAACAGGGCCTCTCCCACCAGGCTACGAGCCCTCCCTGGTCTCCATCACCCCCACTCCTTCCCACCGCACCCACCCCAGAGCTCCACACTGCTGAATGAATGACTGCCTGGCTGTCCTGAAATGGCAGGTTGGAGGTGGCTGAGCAGCCTGGGGTGAGGGGCAGGGAGGAGCTGAAGAGAGAAAGCAAGCAGCGGACCAGGAAAAGAGGAAGTAGAGCTGGCTGGCCGGGGGCGGGCCAAGCAGGGGAGAAGTGAACAGGTTGTCTTCTGCACTTGGGAACTTTGCCCTGGCAGGGAGTTTTCGGAGCTGTCACTTGGGTATGCACACAGCCCCCAGAGAACCCTCGGTTGAACTCAGCCAAGGGGACTCCACCTGCCTGGCTGGGGCTTTTGCTTTTTCCCCTTCAAGCCTTTGCTTTGGTGATGCCCCCACCCTGCAAGGCCTCCAGGCAATCAACACAGCTCAGACTCAGCGACCACTCCTTGTCCCTCCAGCAAAACAACCCCCCAGCCACCTTGCCCTGGGCACCGAAGCCCCTTCCCTACCCTGCGAGGAGGGAATCCAACATCCATTTTCTTTTTTTGTCTTGCTTTGTCGCCCAGGCTGGAGTGGGATCACAGCTCACTGCAGCCTCGACCTCCTGGGCTCAAAGCCCTCATAAGTAGCTGGTACTATAGACACACACCTCCATGCCTGGCTATTTTTTAATGATTTGTAGAGGCACGGTCTCACCATGTTACCCAGACTGGTCTCCAGCTCCGGGGCCCTGAAGCTATCCTCTCGCCTCAGCCTCCCAAAGTCCTGAGATTACAGGCATGAGCCACCATGCCCGTCCCCAAGCTCCATTTTTCTTTCCCTTCTTTTCCGGTAATGGCTATAAGCAACCCAAGCTCCATTTTTAACAGGAAGGAACTGAGGCAGAGAGAGCTTCCCTTCTAGACTTGAGTTAGCTCCAGGGGCACAGGGACCCTAAACACAGTAGGTGCTCAGTGAGAGAAGAATGAATGAATGAATGAATGAATGAATGGGTGCAGCATTCCAGAAGACACACCCCCATTCACAGGCTAGAAAACTGAGGCAGGACTGGTGAAATGCTCAAGGCTGGCAATGCAGTGGGAAGGATTCTAGACTCAGAGCTCCCTGAGGCGGCAGCCCAGCCTCCTGCCTCACACTGCCCCTCCCTGGTAAAGTGTCCCCTGGAATGTCCCCAGGGCCTGAGTCCAAAGGCTGTTTGAAAGTCTCAATTCCTGCGCCCCACCTCCCTCTTCAGCATTTATCACCAGAGGCCCAGAGAGGACACCAGCAGTCCTAGGTCAGGAAGGCTGGGTGTGACCTTGGGGTCTCTCTGGCTGCGGTGTAATGGCTGGTGCCTGTAATCCCTGCATTTTGGGAGGCCAAGGAGGGAGGATCCTTTGAGCCCAGGAGTTGGAGACCAGCTTGGGCAACATAGGGAGATTCCCATCTCTACAAAATTAGCTGGGCATTGTGGCCATGTGCCTGTACTCCCAGCTAATCAGGAGGCTGACAGAGGATTGCTTGAACGTTGAAGGTCAAGGCTATAGTGATCTATGATCAAGCCACTGCATTCCAGCTTGGGTGACAGAGAAAGACCAGGTCTCAAAAAATTGGGTGCTCCAGGCCGGGCATGGTGGCTCACACCTGTAATCCCTGCACTTTGGGAGGCCAAGGCAGGTGGATCACCTGAGATCAGGATGATTAAACCCCATCTCTACTAAAAATACAAAAAATTATCTGGGCGTGGTGGCACATGCCTGTAATCCCAGCTACTCAGGAGGCTGAGGCCGGAGAATTGCCTGAACCCAGGACGGGGAGGTTGCAGTGAGCCGAGATCGCGCCATTGCACTCCAGCCTGGGTAACAAGAGCGAAACTCTGTCTCGGAAAAAAAAAAAAAAAAAAAAAAGAGAGATTAAATTTAAAAACTGATGTGCAAGATTTATTTAATTTATTTTTAGATTTAGGAGAGATAGGGTCTAGCTGTGTGGCCCAGGCTGGAGTACAGTGCCATGATCACAGCTCACTGCAGCCTTCACCTCCTGGGTTCAAGCAGTCGTTCTGTTTCAGCCTCCTGAGTAGCTGGGACAGCAGGGAAGCCATGGCATCCACCTAACTTTTTTATTTTTATCTTTTGTAGACTCCTTATGTTGCCCAGGCTGGTCTCAAACTGCTGAGCTGAAGTGATCCTCCCACCTCAGCCTCTCAAAGTGCTGGGGTTAGAGGTGTGAGCCACCATGCCTGGCCTCAGCTTCTTTTTTTTTTCAGATGGAGTCTCACTCTGTCACCCAGTCTGGGGTGCAGTGGCAAAATCTCGGCTCACTGCAACCTTCGACTCCTGGGTATAAGCGATTCTCCTGCCTCAGCCTTCTGAGTAGCTGGGATTACAGCCACATGCCACCACACCCAGCTAATTTTTGTATATTTAGTAGACACAGGGTTTCACCATGTTGGTCAGGGTGGTCTAGAACTCATGACCTTGTTATCCATCCACCTCAGCCTCCCAAAGTGCTGGGATTACAGGTGTGAGCCACCACGCTTGGCTCTTTTTTTTTTTTTTTTTTTTTGACAGAGTCCTACTCTGTCACCCAGGCTGGAGTGCAGTGGTGGTATCTCAGCTCACTGCAACCTCTGCCTCATGGGTTCAAGTGATTATCCTGCCTCGGCCTCCTGAGTATCTGGGACTATAGGCAGGCGCCACCATGCCCAGCTAATTTTTATATTTTTAGTAGAGACGAGGTTTCACCGTGTTGGCCAGGATGATCTCAATCCCTTCACCTTGTGATTCACCCACCTCAGCCTCCCAAAGTGCTGGGATTACAGGCGTGAGCCACCATGCCTGGCCAGTTTATTTTATTTTCTTTTTTTAAATAAAACAGAGTAGGGTTTCTCTGCCTCCTGGCCACCTCCTCAGCCTTAACAGCCCACTTGAGGCTGCCTTCTCCAGGAAGCCTGCCTTGATTCCCTCCCTCTTCTACTCTAACAGCAGTAGGTTTCCTTCTCAGAAAGGGGCAGTGACCCAGCCAGGATCACCAAGGGTCACAGCCAGGAGCCGAACCTGAAGGGCCTTTCATCTGGAGCAGCTCCTGGATCACACCACTTCTGCCTACAGCACACCATTACCCACCAGCCAGACATGCTTCCTGAGCTAACAAGGCATTATTTTGAGAAATGGGAAAAGCACCCTGAATAAAGCAAGCACAATGCCTGAGACAGATCTCAAATGAGAAAGCAAGAGAACAAGTTTTGATATCGTCAGGAGGGAAAGCAACAGATTTCCTTAAGAAGGAGGGTGTTGGGGGGCCAGGTGTGGTGGCTCACGCCTATAATCCCAGCACTTTGGGAGGCTGAGGCGGGCGGATCATGAGGTCAGGAATTTGAGACCTGCCTGGCCAAAATGGTGAAAGCTTATCGTTACTAAAAGTACAAAATTTAGCTGGGCATGGTGGTGGATGCTTGTAATCCCAGCTACTCAGGAGGCTGAGGCAGGAGAATTGTTTGAATCCAGGTGGTGGAGGTTGCAGTGAGCCGAGATCACACCATTGTACTCCAAGCTGGGTGACAGAGCGAGACTGCATCTCAAAAAGAAAAGCAAAGGACTGGGCAAGGTGGCTCATGCCTGTAATCCCAGCACTTTGGGAGGCCGAGATGGGTGGATCACCTGAGGTCAGGAGTTCAAGACCAGCCTGACCAAGATGGAAGAAACCCCGTCTCTACTAAAAACAAAGAAAGAAAAAGAAAAGGAGGAGGGTGTTGGACCGAGCATGGTGGTTCTCGATTGTAATCCCAGGACTTTGGGAGGCCAAGGTGGGAGGATCACTTGAGCCCAGGAGTTTGAGACCAGCCTGGGCAACATTGCAAGACTTCAACTCTATATTAAAAAAGAAGGAGGGTGCTTTTTTATTTTTTGGGACAAGGTCTCACTCTGAGACCTAGACTGGAATGTAGCAGCATGATCTCAGCTCACTGCAGCCTCAACCTCTTGGCCCCCAGCGATCCTCCCACCTCAGCCTCCCAACTAACTGGTACTACAGGGGTGCACCACCATGCCCAGCTAATATTTTGTAGAGACAGACTTTTGCCATTTGCCCAGGCTGGCCTCGAACTCCTGGGTTCAAGCAATCAATGTGCCTGGCCTCCCAAAGTGCTGGGATTACAGGCATGAGCCACCAAATCCAGCAGAGGATGTTTCTTAAAAAGCAGTCAGGTCGGCCGAGCGTGGTGGCTCACGCCTGTGAGTGGGTGGATCACGAAGTCAAGAGATGAGACCATCCTGGTCAACGTGGTGAAACCCCGTCTCTATTAAAAATACAAAAAAGAAAATTAGCTGGGCACGGTGGCACGTGCCTGTAATCCCAGCTACTCAGGAGGCTGAGGCAGGAGAATTGCCTGAACCCAGGAGGCGGAGGTTGCGGTGAGCGGAGATCGCGCCATTGCACTCCAGCCTGTGTAACAAGAGCGAAACTCCGTCTCAAAAAAAAAAAAAAGCAGTCAGGAGGGCTCCTCAGAGGAGGTGACCAGCAGAGCCTTGGTCCCCACCTAAACCTGACCTCCAGACCTAGCCTGGGGTGGTCACCTGGCTGCCTCCAGTAGCTCCGCCCTGGGGCCTTCCCAGCTCCTTGCCAGAGGCTGCCAGGCTAAGTGGGATCCCTGCCCCAGAGGAAGTGGGAATTTCTAACACTTCTTGGGAGAGTTTTAAAAAATCCTTAAAAACTACCCTCTGTCTCCCGCCCCCAGGGTCCCCAGAGAAACCTTTCCAGCCCTCCAAGGGAGTTCCCGGACTTGGTTATTTGATTGAATTACTCAGAAAAAGAAAATATGGTTCCCTGGGCTTCTCCCTACACACACACACACACACACACACACACACACACACACACACCCCTTTTTGCTTTCTCTGGACCCATTTGCTATAGGGCCAGCTATCCCTCTTCTCCAGATGAGAAACAGAAACCACGCATAATGAGAGGAAGTGGACGCTTTGGGGCCTGAAGGCCTCAGCAGTGAGGGTGGGGGTGCTGGAGAGGGAGGCTGAGGGCATCCCCATCCTCCCTGGGGCACAATCACTCTCCTAGAGGCCAAGGTAGCCCTCGGGACTCAGGGTCCTTCTGGTTGCCCAGACAGGGACCTCAGAAGCTGAGTGACAAGTTGGGGCAGGAAAGATGGGACTCAGTAGCAAGTTCAAGTTCAGGTCAAGTGGGGTTCCCGAGGCCTGGGCTCTGACACACTCTTGGGCTGTTGCATGAGCCAAGGGTGAGTCCTTTCCATTCTAAGCACTGCCCCAGACAGCAGCTTCCCTGCCCTGGGCCTCTCTCCCTGGGCTGTGCAAAGGGGCAAGGGGGTATCTAGCTCCCAGGTAGCCCCTGAGAGCAGCCAGTGACTCGGGGTCTGCAGTCCAGGTCCAGGGTCAGTGCAAGGAGCTCACCCACTTCCTGGCTGGGTGGGCTCATCTCTGACCCTCTCCTGCCTGGCCTGCGACCTCAGAATGCCCCTTGGAGCTGGGCGAGGTGGCTCACGCCTATAATCCCATCACTTTGGAAGGCAGAGGTGGGTGGATCACCTGAGGTCAGGAGTTCAAGACCATCCTGGGCAACATGGAGAAACCCTATCTCTACTAAAAATACAAAAAATTAGCTGGGTGTGGTGGTGGGGCCCTGTAATCCCAGCTACTTGGGAGGCTGAGGCAGGAGAATCGCTTGAACGTGGGAGGCGGAGGTTGCAGAGAGGCAAGATCACACCATTGCACTCCAGCCTGGGGAGCAGAGCAAGACTCTGTCACACACATACACACACACACTTTTTTTTTTTTAATAAAAAGACGGGGTTTCACCATACTGGTCAGGCTGGTTTTGAACTTCTGACCTCAGGTAATCTGCCCGCCTTGGCCCCAAAGTGCTTGGATTACAGGTGTGAGCCACCACGCCCAGCCAGACACACACATTTTAAAAAATTTTATTAATTAACTAATTTATTTTTTTTGTTGTTGTTGTTTGGTTTTTTTTGAGACCGAGTTTCGCTCTTGTTACCCAGGCTGGAGTGCAATGGCGCGATCTCGGCTCACTGTAACCTCCACCTCCTGGGTTCAGGCAATTGTCCTGCCTCAGCCTCCCGAGTAGCTGGGATTACAGGCACGCGCCACAATGCCCAGCTAATTTTTTGTATCTTTAGTAGAGACAGGGTTTCACCATGTTGACCAGGATGGTCTCGATCTCTTGACCTCGTGATCCACCTGCCTCGGCCTCCCAAAGTGCTGGGATTACAGGTGTGAGCCGCCACGCCCGGCCAATTAATTTATTTTTTTGAGACGGAGTCTGTCGGACGAAGTGGTTTACGCCTGTAATCCCAGCACTTTGGGAGGCTGTCAGGCGGATCACAAGGTCAGGAGTTCAAGACCAGCCTGGCCAAGATGGTTAAACCCCGTCTGTACTAAAAATACAAAAAAAATTAGCTGTGCATGGTAGCAGGCACCTATAGTCGCAGCTACTCTGGAGGCTGAAGTAGGAGAATTGCTTGAAACGGGACCCGGGAGGCAGAGGTTGCAGTGAGTCGAGATTGTGCCACTGCACTCCAGACTGGGTGACAGAGTGAGACTCCATCTCAAAAATAAAATAAAATTAAATAAAAGCATAAATGTCCCTTGGAGGTGGGGCAGTGGTGGTAGGGGAGGGTGAGACCCCCTTGAAAGGCTATAGAAGGGGAGAAAGGAAGGCATTGCGATAGGCAGGTGGGCGGGGCAGCTGCTGACTCAGGAGGCCACTGGCTCAACCTGTTCTCCTGGCCACCCCCAGTCCAAAGAGGAGAAGGGAAGACGGAGACCCCAAGGGCCTACTGTGTGCTGGGCACATGTCAGGGAGGTGCCCACTCACCGCATCGAAAGCTCCCCACACCCCTGTTGACCAAGTGGGAATCTCCCGTTTCTCAGATAAGTAAACTGAAACCAGTGAAAGTGAGAGACTTGGGCCTGTAGGTAACAACACAGTTTGGCTGTTACCAGAATGTTCTGGAACCTGAGTGTCCAGGGCCTGGCCCAGGCCACCATCCATGATGAGCTTCCAAGGGTCCACGGGGTCCTCCAGCCTCTATGTGGTTGCTGTTCTCAGCCTCATGTTCCAGATGGGTAAACTGAGGCTCAGAGTGGCCAATGGGAAGAGGCAGAGCCAGGCTCCTTGGTTGCAGCTGGCCACACTGCCCCACCACCGGGGGCCGCACGCAGGGCTCCACTTGGGTGCTCCTGAGCTGGCGTGGGCTCCACCAGCCCCGGGCCCCTCCTGCCCAAGGGGAAACCCGATCACAGCCACTGTGCAGCGTCACCAGGCCCTCCTCAGCCAGAAATCTCTGCCACCGCTGGGTTGGCCAGGAACCTGAGCCGACCCATGGGGGATGGGCCCAGCTGTCTGGGCTTCCTGAGGTGTCTTCCATGCCCCACCCTGTGCCAGGTTCTGGGGACAGAAGGGGACCTATGTGGCATGTACTGTCCACTGGGGACGGGGGCACACAGCTGTCCAGCCCTGATCCCATGAGACTGGTTCTGTGCACGTCCAGAGAAAGCCCCAGAGCCAGCCTCAGGGTGCAGAGAGTCCCAGAGGCCTCCTGGTCTTGGATTTTGATGACTCAGGCAAGCAGGGGTTTCCCTTGGGACACTGGCTTCTGCTGGGGCAGGGCACAGGCAGGGCTCCCTGACCCCATGAGAAAGCCCCGCTACTCCATTTCCCAAGTATGTAGGGGGTAATTTTTGCTAATTAAGTCACCTTGCCAGCAGTGGTGGCTCATGCCCGTAATCCTAGCACTTTGGAAGGCTGAGGCGGGCAGATCACTTGAGGCCAGGAGTTCAAGACTAGGCTGGCCAATGTGGTGAAATCCCATCTCTACTAAAAATAAAAAAATTAGCCAGGCATCGTGGCACGCGCCTATAATCCCAGCTACTCAGGAGGCTGAGGCATGAGAATTGCTTGAACTGGGGAGGCAAAGGTTGTAGTGAGCAGAGATCGCACCACTGCACTCCAGCGTGGGCAACAGTAGAGATGCTGTCTCAAAATAATAATAATAATAATAATAATAATAAAGTCACTTGGGCTCTCCAATAGCCAGGGGCCACCAAGGCCAGATGACCAATGCCCAATCTTAGGACCTCCATACCTTTGTCCCTGGGCCCACCTGGGCTGCCCAGACATGTAGCATTGGGGTGACAGTGGGGGAAGGCACACAGATGCCCCTGAGGCTGTGATGGAGACATGTAAGGCTGGAGGGCTGGTCCAAGTAGGACTTAGCAGTAAGCCAACTATGCACAGGCCAGGGTGCCAGGCGTTGGGCCCTCTTAGCTCAGCAAAGCCAGAGTGAAGGATGCCCCAGATTCAGTGGGGCTCTCCAGAAATGAGCGCAGCATCCTTCCCAAGATACAAGAACCCCAGAATAGTCCTTTGAGAACTCTGATCTTTCCCCCTCCGATCTTTTCCCCACTTTCAGGCTTTGTATTAACTAGGGGTCAGCTGTGCCACTCACACTCTGGATGTCCTTGAAACTGACTCTGTGAGTCCAAACAAGCCTCAGCAAGGTCCTGCATGGGTCAGGTACAGCGGCTCATGCCTGTAATCCCAATGCTTTGGGACACTGGGTTGGGAGGTTCGCTTGAGGCCAGGAATTTGAGACCAGCATAGGCAACATAGTGAGACCTCCATTTCTACAAAAAGTTTTTTTAAATTAGGCCGGGTGCAGTGGCTCACGCCTGTAATCCTAGCACTTTGGGAGGCCGAGGCAGGTGGATCACAAGGTCAGAAGTTCGAGACCAGCCTGACCAACATGGTGAAACCCTGTCTCTACTAAAAAAAAAATACAAACACACACCAAAAAAATTAGCTCAGTATGGTGGCACATGTCTGTGATCCCAGCTACTAGGGAGGCTAAGGCAGGAGAATCACTTGAACCTGGGAGGCGGAGGTTGAGCCACGATTGCACCATTGCAATCCAGCCTGGGCAACGAGAGTGAAACTCTGTCTCAAAAAAAAGTTTAAAATTAGCTGTGTGTGATGATGCGTGCCTATGGCCCCAGCTACTTGGGAGGCTGAGGCGGGAGGATTGCTTGAGGCCAGGAGTTTGAGACTAGCCTGGGAAACATAGCAAAACCTCTGTGTCTGTCTACAAAACAGAAAAAGACAGGCCTGTAGCGGTGGCTCATGCTTGTAATCCCAGCACTTTGGGAGGCCAAGGCGGGTAGATCATGAAGTCAGGAGTTTGAGACCAGCCTGACCAACATGGTAAAACCCCGTTTCTACTAAAAATACAAAAATTAGCTGAGTGGGGTGGCTCATGCCTGTAGTCCCAGCTACTCGGGAGGCTGAGGCGGGATTATCCCTTGAACCCCGGAGGCAGAGGCTTCACTGAGCTGAGATCACGCTGCTGCACTCCAGCCTGGGTGACAGAGTAAGACTCCATCTCGAGGAACGATCCAAGATGGCCGATCGCTAACATCTCGGGATTGCAGCTCGCAGTTAAAGCTCATAGAACTAGAGGACGCCACACTTTCAGACAAATTCTGGTCGCTCAGGAGCAGAAGATTCCCAGTGGAGGAGCCACGCGGGGCAGTAGTTTCGCCGGCACCTCCGC